>CAEGAF010058452.1:0-31943 GCA_903067075.1 Micropoecilia bifurca
CCAATGAGCAATCAAGCAGAAATTGCATGGCAAACAAATACTGCTTCGCTTCAAACAAAAACTCACCAAAGGAAAGATCAAATCAATGGAGTCAGAGATTTTAGGTGAATCGTCAGCAAGACGCCACACAGCCAGCCACAATCACAGTGGAACAGGTGATCATGTTCAAACTGGAGGCGGGGCTTTAAATAAGGTGGAAAGTTTGGGGGATAACAGGAAGTGGGCCCGCAAAAATAAAAGTCTGATTAATTGACTAATTATGGGTTACAATTGTCATCGATTCGGACCGGGTTGCCAGATCCGACTGACAATTTCCAGCTCAAGAATGTAAAATCTGCCCAAGGAAATAAAAAATAAATAAATAACAGTCCAAATAATGGCATAAAAATGTCCTTATTCCATCTTGGCAATGATTTTTGCGATTGAAAATGTATTTTTCTGGGTGACATCTGAAAATCTGAAACCACTTAAAGTTTTCTCAATGACTTGATCACCAAATGCATAACTTGCACAGAACCTGAATGCATAGTACTTACATAATTTGCACATAATTTATTGGAGCCCAAGCAGTTCTTTGTCGAATGCATACTGCATACAGTGATGTTGCAATATGTTGTTTAGCCTTCATCATTGTGTGAGTTGTAAAGGTGGTGAGGTGAACTTTTAAAATGCTGATATTAAGAGTTAGAGTTTGTTTAAAATCTATACCATCAGCTAGTGGGGATAGCAAACAAGGTTTAAAACAGAGAGCGATTACTTTATATCCTGTTTAACTAACCATGCTTTATTCTCTGATTCACCAACTCAGCTGCAAATCTACAAGCTTAATTTCAATGTTGCATAATGCTGAGATAGTGCGACACTTAAAAAGGTGACAATAAAAATAAACAAATGAAAATAATCCTGCGATAAAAAGTAGTCTACATGTCTGACCAAGATCTAAAAACTCAGACAGTTTCATGAGTAACTGACGTCTCTGTGCAGAATATCTCTCTACTTTTTGAGTTTAACTTCATAAAAATAATAAAAACAGAACTAGCACAGCTGCTTATAAAAGTTGCACTAATTAGTCATTTCATTGTTTCTGATTTCTGCTGACATTTTATCGCCTCAGCTCAAGTTCTGACACAGCTTATATTACAAAAAGAATTCCCTTTAAGCATGAAGTAATGCCCATAGATTTATTTTATGCTGAAATGAGCCATATGCCTTTCAATTCATCCCTTCCAATGACCATTTACTGCACTTCCGTTTGCTGGGATCCATCTCCTCTGGGCAAAGCTATAAGCTTTAGGAATTGGCTTCCTTCATGTCTCTATAACTTTGCATATTAAAAGGAACAGACGCTGAATGTTCACTCCCAGCTATCGGCAGCTATTCTTATAATGTAAAAGCCACACAGAAGTTCAGATGAAACAGCCAAACTCACCACTGTTCTTCTGACAGCATAGACCAGTTTTTTTTAACTTGGTCCCAGAAGGATTTGTGTGTTTGTGCTGAAAATGGGAGCCTCGTTGGTAATTCAGAATCAGAGTTTTCTCCATTTTGCATTAAGGATGTTGATTTAATTACAGGAGTGCTAAAGTACAGCAGAAGGGGATTATCTGGAGTTCCACCTGAATTTATGTTTCCTCTATGAGGAGTTCAGAAGGTTTGCAAGTAGTGACTGATGTATATAAAACTACGCTGGACTGCAAACATTAAAAACCAGCTTTATTGCAAAAAGTATAAATTCAGAGTTAATGATGTAAAGGACGAAACTGCACTACGTCCTGACACTACTCCCAATAAAACATATGAATCTAAACCTTTATTGCGTAGCAGGTCAATACAGTGAGATTAATAGTTGAAGAGAAATAGTTTAGTCATCAAAGTATAGTGGCCTCCTTTGTCTTTTATTTAAGATAGCACTGCACTGAATGCAGAATTACTTTCACAAGAAGCGGTAGAGCAGCTTTGATCTCTTCATAAAAGGCAGAAGAGTCAAGAATCAACATTTTATATTTTTACATATAAAAAAAGAAGGGGGAAAAGTTTTTCCACAGTCCCCAAGGAAAAAACCGAAACGACTGAAAGGATCCGATCTGTGGTTTCATTAACACTTGTCAAAATAAAGTATGTAGTGTGGGGGTCATGAAGGGAGGCGGATTAATAAAAAGTTCAGAGAATCATTTCTGGCTGGAGTTTAGTTTAAGTAAATGTTTATTCAATGGCAGCCAAATGAAAGATATTACATGTTCTGCTTTAAATAGATTAGGTAAATTTTTGCACATAGATAAGAATAAGGAGTCAGAAAACATAAACACATGCATAACTGTTGGCATTTGCTCTTGGTGCTAAAATTACTTTAAAAATTAGATTAAACCAAACATCTCAGTCATGTTGTCTAATGCCTTTTTTCTTGTTAGTTTCCCAATAGTTATATGGATCACTAGTAATTAACCCAACCATGTAATTTTTAAATGTAATCCAACACAAGTTACACTTTGAAATAGCTCTTTAATTATATTAGAATAATACTGCCAAAAAATGTGCTCATGTGCTCACAAAAATAGAAACAGATCTCAATATGATACCCAAAGATGTTTAACCCTTTATGCCCAAGTTTCAAACGTTTGCCTATATAAATCTTCCTTATTTTAATTGTAGTTCTTTAAATGTCCTGTGAGATGATATACTTACCCATGTATCCATAACAACCGGAACGTTCAATATCTGGCAAGTTATTTCCGCAATATACGTCTATTAAACGAGTCTATTTAGTCTATTTGTTAAAATATTATGAACAATCGAATAAATGAGTTTGTTTTTACCATGTCTCATAGTAGAAATTGTCTCAAAGAAAAATTTACAGATAAAACTAAACAAAAATAGTGTACCCTTGCATTGGCAGAACATTTAAACTTTAATGTCAGGGATGGCATTATGACAGCTTCAGACTAGACACGTTTTATCCTTATCAAACATTTTCCTGATATAAATCCAGTGTTTACCTCTCAAGTAAGTGTTTGATTAATAATGCAGAGCTAAAAGTTCAATGTCGGATCTCAGGAAAGTATATTTCTAACAGGTATTTTGTTTGGCCAAATAAAAAAAATAAAAAAACATTAATTGAACAAGCACATTGAAACGTTTTGAATCACATTGTTTTGGTCTCTGGAACATTGCTAACATCACCTAGAGTCTTTTTACTTTAAACAATAATTTCTCCAAAGGCATCAGATGAGAACAAAAACAATATATGTAAAGTACTGTGTGGGTAAAAATTAACAAGACAGGAAAGAAGCTCTGAAAAACAAGTTCATTGATTTCTTTTTAAGTCAAAGTTGAAAAGAAAACAACTCAGTTCCTCTTTTGTTCCAGATTTCTATAGACCAAAGTGTTTTTTCTCTGCAGTGTGAAAGCTTGTTGTTTTACAAATTAGCTTAGATACTTTTGTGCTTCTTTTGATCTAAGGCCTAATTTCATTCGAACTATAAAAGCTGTTTAAATGTGTAGAAAAAAAAAATCAAACTACATCGTAGTTTTTTAATGAGGTATGAATGTGTGTTCTTAATGGAGAATGAAAACAAGGTAAGCTAAGTGGTAAACTGCAAATGAGTCTTCATACTTTATACCTTTAATAGTATATTTCTGATGGACATCACGATGGCGGCCATTTGTCTGGGTGTAACGATGGACACGGTGAAATTATCTGCATACGCCGGTATACAGAGTTTAGCTTTTGTGCTATTTTTGTATGTACAGACAGAAACTACAAAAACATAAAATTTTTATCAAATATGTCCATTTTACTTTTTATATTGTTATTTTGTTACATTTTGGTCAACAATTTTCAACAAGTCCATCAGATGAAGGGACTTGTTTCTTTTTTCATTTTGTCGAAATTAAGAACCACAGTAATTATGATCTGTGAGGCAAACTATTTTCCCAGTGTATATAAATACATATTTCAAAACAATCAGTGATAATCAGTGTGAACGGTTTCCAAAAGTCTCTCTGGGTTTCAAAGCACATTCACTTATTACACACTGTGTAAGAAGGAATTAGAGAAACGAGCTGCAGTCATTTCATTCAATTTTTTTAAGGCTTAACATTATGTGGCTGGATGTCTGGAGTCAAAACTTGTGGGAATCATTTCTCTGACTACCCGTCTATCTGCCAACATAAAACCATTGTGTAGAGCAGCAGCAGCAGAATCCACCCAGTCCTCAGTTTAAATGAAAAAATAAAGACTTTATCAACATTAGACGTCTTGAAGCAACTAATTTGCCAAATGAGGCGAAGTTAAAAACATCCTAAGCAAACAGTTGAAGACAGAGATTTGCAGACAATGCAGCTGGAACACTTAATCGGTTTTTGCATTTCTGCTCCCATGTGATCAGCACTGTGTGTGTATAAACTGGTGGCAAATACGGCACACACACATTTCTTTGTATTAAAATGTTCTCTTTAAAACGTCTTGGTCTTCATTAAGTTTCCATATTAAAGGAGACGTTTTGGTGGGTAATTTTTTGAATAAGTTTGGTAAAAGGTACTTTTTAGTTTTGCATTTGTGAAGCTGAAAACATGACAAATGAATGACATACAAATAAAACACAATTATCTAAACTAATTCGTTTAGATGATTGCTCTTAATGTTACTGTCCTACTCACTGAAGCAGATGTACTGTACTAGAGATGCTTTTCTGCCGTGCTAGAAAAGCTGCTGTGCAGAGAATATAATCACATGTGCCTGCTGTACAACAGTACTGAAAATAGCTGCTTGTTTACTTGGTCTTTTGTTTTTTTCTCTTTCTTCTGCTTCCGTCAAAAATATACTCCTCATTATATTATCCATTATTCTCACCTGAAAGATTTAAAGGCCTAGGGAAAGCAGCACATGCTAAAAATGCATAGCAGAGCCAACGAAAGCGCCAAAAAACGGATGTCTATAACGAATGTTGGGACAAACAGTAGGAGTCACGCTTTTCTGCTCAGTTGGGTCCTTTTTTTCTAAGTGAACAGCCTGAGGTGCTTGGCTTTAAAAAGCAAACATTTGCTGTGCCTTGAGATGATGGTCTGTCACCATGCACACACACACACACACGCAAAATGTGTTAAGTGAAACTGCAACCGTTACGTGGCTGAACATGCAATAACAACTTCTAAAATTCAGTATGATGAGGGAAATGCTTTAAATCACAGCTGGTACGACAACATAATTCAAGAACCTTATCACTAATTTGCAAACGTGATAAAAACCTCTGGGAAACTTTAGGAATGCGTCATATGTTAGGTGAATAACAATTTGTACCTTAGTTAAGCATACAAGTATGCTTACACATCATATTTGCATGATGTTTAGGTAATAATTCTTTTAATTTATTACTTTTAAATGTGACCAGCAAAACCTGTTAAGATCCACCGGCAGATTACTTTATTAGGATTTAACTGAAGTGCACAAAATGTACGTTTATTTTAATTGCATGCATTTGTGTTTGCCTTTTCTGACTCTAGAAGAAGATCAGTAACTTCTTCTGGTCATATTTGCAATTTTTCTGTCAACTTTTAACATTTTTAACACAAAACCAGTGCGGACCAATAATGTACTGCTACGCTTTCTACTGGAAACTCTGTAATAGTCATGTGTTTGGACTTCATACTGAATGAAAACTAATAGGATTCAAATCCAGAACAATTATGGTAAAGACTTATTTGCAATATTTTATACAAGCCTAGTAAAAGTGTAAGCAGATAAATAGACAAAATTTGGTGAAAAAATAATAATTTGTACCAATTAGAACAAGCCTGTTGTGATGATAGTTAAGTCATACAACAAAACCCCCAAAACCTCCATATTCGTCAAGTTTCAACAGCTCACACAAAGATCCAAATTAAGAAAGCTCAACAAAAACACTGTGTTTCATAACAGCAAATATTGTCGTGGCATGGCTTGACAGTTGAGTTTCGCTAAGGAAGATCCCAAAACTGCAAAGTTGACATTATTCTGACAGCTACAAAGACACAACAAGCAGCTCCCATGGCAGAGCAGAGCAGCTGACAGCTAAATATGCACACCTTTTCATTCGTGGGAAACTGATGCCAATTTATGCTCTCCAACCAAAATAGTGCTGCCCCCTGATAGTTTCAGAGATGACTCATCATGGCTGACTGAATAATACATTTAAAATCCTCACTTCAGGCCACGAAGCAGAGAGTGAAGGGACAGCCACAGTCAGTACGGATCTGTGGCGACACATTGATGAAATGTTTAATGCACAGAGCAACATGCATTATGTTCATCAACTGGGACTGAGTGGGATTAAGCAAATTTACATTTGGGGATATTTGCTAAATAACCACAAACAATGCTGTATACGCTCGGCACGTTAGTAATGTTACAGAGTATTGAGTCCATCAGCATCTAATTGGAACTATTTGCATGAATGTTAATATGATGCTTAATGTTGTGCAGCTGAGCAGGTAATTACAGCCTTCAAAATATTACAGCAGTTGAAAAGATTATTTAGTGGAAGTCAGTTTAGTTCCTACAGGCCAACAATCAGTGTTTTCTGTTTGTAAGCAACAGAAAACAAGCTGATTATTTCAACTCTGTCACTTTGCGCTGCACAAGTTCACTCCTTCAAGTTATAATAGATTAAAACTGGAGCAGATAAATGAATGTTTATAGTTCACTTTAACTCCATTTAGTTCTATCTAAGTGAGGCCAAATTACAACTTAAGATATCCTGAGGCAATTTACAATGCAAAGAGAACAAGTATTTAGAATCCAAAGTCAATAAAAAGTCACTTTAAATCAATACGTTTCATTAATGTAGCCCAATATGATCCTAATAATCACATTAAATCTGTTGATTAGATCATGCCAACTAGTCAGAGAAGGAAGAGCAGCCGATTTCATCAAGTCATCAAGTTTGCAGCAACGCCTCCTCCAAGAATCAACAACAATAAAATCACAAATCCAACGACTCCTCATCAGTTTTGGGACTTCTGAAGATAATTGGTTACACTAGACCTTATTTAGGAGCTTTAGAATAAGCAGAGATGAATACTAATGCATGTCACACATTCATAAGGCAAAATCACCATTTTACAAATAATTTAACGCTTAATTACTGTGAAATAAATTCACAGCTCAGATAGAAAAATGGACCATCTTAGCTGCATTTATAAGATTTTAAAGAAAAAAAAACAACCCTATTAAATCGAGCTGTTAAACGCTGGCAGATGACTTGATGAGGTAATTAGCATTTTTCTGTGTGTGATGCACATTTGCATTCTACTATGTGCCAGTCTTTTGCAGATTCTCTGTTTTCCAAAGCATGTTAATACAGCCAAAGTGCATAATTTCCAAAGCGCTACAAGTTTGATGCGCCTCTCCAAGGATGTCAAAATATTGAAAAGGACATTGTTTAATGTCAAGATGTTCAGAAACAGCTCAGTGAATGACACTGTGCAGCAGAACGCTGTCAGTGGGAGGGACTGTAGGAAAAAACCCAGTACCATTAGCTTCTCAGCAGAAGGAAGCTACGCATTCAATTACAAAAAGCAAAATACGTGTTAGCATGGAGTCCAAACATAAAAACATATATTGTCACTGTCCAAGAGTCACAGATCATTTCAGGCTTTCTGGTTATGCATTTGGATGGAGGTCAGGGGGAAGATATCAAATCCTTTCTTCATCACTATATTTATGTGACACACTGTTGGCTGACCTGTGTTTCACATCAAACAAGCTTCAACAACATTTTATTTTCATGTTTGATAGTCTGATTTGAAGAGACGTGACAGATGTTCCTATTATTTCTGACATTAGTGGCAGTACCTATAGCACAATACTGTCGGAATACGTTTATAGAGAAAATAAAGGTTGATTAACCCTGCCTCGGCTCTGCCGTGATTATTCTGCGTGCGTTTGATCAGCGGGATGTTGACACAGGGGAGTCGATCCTGCCAGCTATGAGGTTATTGACTGTCACTGTGGCCAATATGAAGGACAGATAAAATTCACAAAGCCTGGAGGTCACTGCCGCCTCTGGGAGGAGGAGTGAGATTTTTTCCCTCCCTGACTATCAATCAGCCTCGCTCTGTCAGAATGTTTTTACTTCCTGTTGATGGCACTCAAAGACCTGCGAGGATGTAAATCCTCTGCCTCACCCAACTAAAAACAACCATCATAGAAAAAAATACATGCATTTTTTTCATTTTATATTACTTGTCTAATTATAGACAAACATCTTTTTTCTGTTGCACAAAAGAGAAAACAAATTTGTGTACTGGTTGAAATAAATCACATTTTTGTTCCTGAAAAAGCAATTACTGTGGAATTTCAAAAAAGCTGAAAATAAGCAGTTTGACAGGTGAGAATAATTATGCACCAAGAAATTCAGATGTCATCCTCTGATTCACATGAGTGAGAAGTATTTTTTAAAAACCTACAGTACGTGCAGTATGCTGCTCAAAGTGCTTGCAACAAGCAGCAGGGCACAACAACAGGATTTCAGGAGCATTTTGAGAGAGAGAGAAAGACTGATCCTTCTATATTGGGTCTGTAATTAAAACAGATCCTACAGTGGCATTAAACTGGCAGTTCTGAAAAATAATGGTGGCACTTTTAGCATAATTTGGGTATTTTAACTTCTAGGGTGTTCTCACTTCTGTTGCCAGCAGCAGTTTTGACATGAATGAATATATGACACGATAATATATTTACAAAAAATGTGAGGAGTGTGTTCACTTTTCTGAGACAAAAATATTTAGTTACAATATCTTATTGGCGAAAACCAAGATAACATGTAGTTTCTTCATTATAAAGAAAAAAAGATACTTGGTCTGAGACATGTCTTCACAAAGCTCATAAAAAACGAGCGAAGTAAGGAAAAGTAACGTCTGCCGATTAGGTTATACGGATCCGTCCTTTGTTTTTCCTTACACAAATTTAAATGATGCACTAAAAACAAATACATTTACTCAGCCTTTTTGTTTTGGAGGAAAACACATATTGCCAGGTCTATAAAATCCACAGTGTTGATTGTGTTGAGTAGTCAAAATATTTGGTTCAAAAGTTTACAATGAGAAATTCATAACTAACACAGAAGCTTGTAATCTATAAAATAGTGAAGTTATGGGGTGCAGGATTATTCTCATGATTTCTCTCAGACTTTAATAATTCTAGTCTCAACAAAGAAACGAGGATTGGATCCAACCAAAGTTATACATGTAACAGATAAGAATTTGTACTATTGATTGAGAACGGCTCCACTTTCTGCAGTGTTTCTCTGAGACATTAAACGTTGTTGCTGCGCTGCTGGATTAGCAATAAAGCACGACTCAAACGAGAGCATCATTCACGCACATGTTCCAGTTTAACGTTAGAAACGCCGTGTTTTGACAGATGCATGTTCTGTCGCTGTAATTGAAAGCTTCTGATCAGAGTCATCATGTCTGATTAAAGTGATGTCTCATTCATGAAGTCTATTGGAACAGCATTTTTATTTTTCCTAGCCCTCATAGAGATTGATTTCTTCTGCTTGAGTAATTCACGAAAATGATTGAGGTAGCTTTTTCTCATAATATTACAAAATGTGTCAATCTCCTTCACAAATTTCTCATCCGCTGTGAAGATCCCTTTGCTCGCTCACTGGATGCATTGCAAAGGCTCCTGTAGAAACTAACATGACAGTTCTGCTATTTGGTTAATGCACAATTAGTTGGTACTCGAGTGTAATGGTTGACAGGTACATTTAGTTGATTTCAGTTGGTGGAGACAAAAAAAAAAAAATCACTGGTGTCAACAACTTTAGCAAAACTTTCAGCACCCAGCACCTTTTTTTATAGCAATCAATGCAATTTTGATCATTTTCTGTTATAAATCTAATGACCTGTCTTAAATTTCCAATGCCAAAGTGCATCCAAGCCTCTCAAATTATCCTACTAACTTGTTATATTACTAAAATGTTATATTCTGAATTCACAACTTTCCATTTCCAGCATCCTGTTTCCAGAGGAACCTGTTCCACACACAACCCAAATAATGTCTTCATTTTTAATTAAAGACCAAAGTGAAACAGTAAACAGTCAGTGAAGGGAAGTGGGAGACAATACCGCACATTCATCAGGCGGTAAACTGTCAGTCAAACTCAATTAACTTCTACAATGATCAGCATAGTTTGCATTAAAGCTCATTTGGAGGGCGGGGAGCAGCTGAGAGAAGTGAGCCTGACAGGAGAAATGTTGTATTTGTAAATTGTGTTTGATGAGGAATTTGAAGAGACAGGAAATTCCTTCTGACTGCACTTCAGCAACAAAGCAGCTGATAAAATGTAAATAATAACCTCCATTCATATGGTTCCCTAAATGTAACATTTCTCTCAAAAAATACATTTAAAAAGTATACATGCCACAGAAGGAAAATGCAAAACGTGGCAGTGAAGGTAACTGATTAGAGTGAAAGGAAAACAGGAGATGATGGATTAGAAAGCATTCAGAATTTGTCAAGTAAAGAAAAAAGATTAACTGACTGTGTGTTATTTAGTTTTCAAATCTTTTATAACCTAACAAACAGTTTCAGTAAGTGGAAAATGTCCAGACAGTGCAAAACAGCAAAGCTTGCTGGGAGTCTGGGAACAATGGCAAGTTTAATCAACTGAATTTGATTGTTATATTAAATTAGCCATAAATTAGTGACTGTGCAACCATTTTTTATTCTACATGTGCAGGCAACACAAGCTAATCCATCACATCTAGCTCTCTAATTAGATGGCCTGAAAATCCTCCTCCTGCAGGTTTGAGATGAGCAGAAATGAACAGAGGAAGCAGCTCTTCAAATGAGGACGCATCTCCTGCTTAAAAGGCCATTTTACTGTGTGTGCGCTTTCCTCTTCTTTTCTCTTTGCCTCAAAGGAGAAAAATCTCCACCCTGCTGATAAGGCTTCTACAAACTACTGACTAATGACCCCACATGAGGTTACATGCCTTAAAACTTCCTACATGTTAGAACTCAAGAAGTTTCTTGGATAAAAGAAAAAAATCTTCAAAAATCCAAATGAAACCCAGCTGTTTATTGTTTTCACAGAGGACTTACCTGAAATAGCAAATGCATCCTATAAAATGCTACACATGCTCCTTGAAATTGGCTACGTAACAATCATTGCAACTTCTAAGATGTTTGTGAACATTCAAAGCGGCCTATGATGGAAATCACATTTTTGTTTTTTCTTCTGATGGTTGAAACGTCAAGAGTTTATCAGACTTTCAAACCAGGGTAAAGCAGATGCAGCAGTTTCCACTCATCACTCAGTCAGTCAGTCTCTGCCCTCTTTGAAACTCTCCCTTCAATGGCAGCAGAGGAATGTCCAGAGGTCTGGCACTGAGCTACTAATAGTTTATTTTACTAATATGGTAGAAGGCAAATAAATCAAAAAAAGGATCTACATTAGACTTTTTCTTTTTTGTTCTTTCCTTTGGTTTGTTATTTTGTTTGTATTTCCTTTTAATTCCTGTAAAGCACTTTGTATTGCCTTGTTGCTGAAAATGTGCTATATAAATAAAATAACCTTTACCTTTTACATTCACCACGAATGCAAGGAACTGACTTACGACTCACCACACTGCTGCGGTCAACACTCAAACAAATTTTTGTTTTGGGCCAAATCAAGATCCTGAATGCTCTTAAAGGGCCGGTTGTGCCAGAATGTATTGATTCCTATTCACAAACTGTTAAAAAACCAATTAATTCTTAAAATTAAATCACATATTTAACATCTTTTCAGTCCAGGATTTTGTGATACCTTTTGTGAGTTTTTGTAATAAAAATCAAAGTGTTTTTGGTACTAATTTGGAAATATTTGGTCCACGGACCTTGAACACATGAAGGTATTTGCCTAGTTTCCTTGATAGTTAATCTTCCTATTTAATCCTACATTCATGAGACAAAAATGATACATTGGTATGACTTAAGAGTAGAAAAAAATGAATTTACCCTGATCCTATCTTACCTTGGAAACACAAGAATTACAGTTAAACAACTGCAGCATTCTAAATTATTTAAAGTGATCATTTAATATTTAATAACACCGGCATATACAACTGAAGAAAATCTGGTTGCATTCTTTCTGTAATAAGATAAACATTTCATTGAACCCCAAAGACAATGAATAATTCAAATAATTTTTTTTCTAAAAGGATTAAAATCATATAACATGCAATGCTTAACTTTTTTCTAAACTTTCTCCAAACATAGAATATCAATTTCTTTGTAAGAGTTTAGTTTTATTATGCAACCTTGACGGATTTTTAATAAAAGTTAAGAACCAAGTTCAGCTCACAAAACGAGGACAAGTGATTGGGATTAAATGTGAAGTGCATGAAGCTTAGCTGCTGACTTCATAAGTAAGACGACTGCTGGAGCGTCTAACACACAGCAAACACATTGAGTTGGGAATTAATTATGAACATTTGCACAGTCAACATCCTCACCAGCAGTGGCTGCCATCTATGGCAAACAATCACTCAATATAATCAAAGACATATGGCCAAAACCTGTGGTATGCTGCCTGCTCTAGTTTAACCAACTTTTTGCAAATAGCATCATTTACCGAACTGCTGCTGCTCTGAATGTTTACCAAATACCACCCAAATTGGCCCATTGATTCTGATAGCTCAACGTGGTGCTTGCTTGTTTTTGCTAGCATGTGTGCATTCATTATCAGGGTGTAATATGGCTGCTGTAAAGCAGTACATTTGTAGCAACCTGAATATCACATGTTTCACTTTTGTAAAATAAAAGCAGCTGCTTCTTGAGGCAACCAGCGTTTCATTTATTTAAGAAGAAGACAGCGGTACTAGCAGTTTAATTCAGATCTTATCTCCAGCAAATACCACGATTTCGACCTGAAACAGCTCTAGATTAGACAGCTTTGGGAACTGATTAAGTGGGAGCTATCTGTTACTGTCTAAGCCTGGAAAAAGTCGATTCCAGTGAAGTAAACAGCTGGTTTGATGCTATCAGTCAGTAGATAATTGCAACCTTTTTTCCCTCAGACTCTAGAGTTGAGAGGATGCAAACATGCTTTCCTTGTACTTCAGCCAACAGTTAATTCTTGCTCTGGCATCTGGCATTGGTAATAATTTAATTCATTCTAATAATAAACTAAACAAGACCATGTTCTTTCTTCTTTGGCTTAAGACAAGTTTTAAAATAGTTTATGTAAGATGGAGAACGTTTCTTAGAACTTCATAGTTTCTGCTATCTAACTAAAGGTTACAAATGTACAATGTACAAATGTAATACAAATGTACAGACAAGTATTTACTTAACATTTTTCATGCTCCACAAAAAAATGCAACATCTTGGCACAGTTTGGAGTAAACATCCCACACATTAAAGTGGTAGAAGGTCCTCAATCCTGCAGCTAGAGCTTCTCAGCCTTAAAGCTGAAGTGCAGATTTTCTGCTGGGAAAATGAGCCATAATTACTTCAGAGTGCTTAGAGAGCTGGATTAATTACCCTGGAGCACATTTAACTTTTCTCACAGATAAAGGTGATGTAACTTTGCCTTTAATGCTGTAAATCTGTAAATAGTAAATTTTCCCTCTGAACTGGGTGAGCTACACTTAGTGGTGAGTAGATAAGTTTATTAGCATAATGGAGAGATTTGAAAAAAAAAATCCTCTAAGAACTAGAAATTTGGAAAATATTTCCATCTGATGTAGAAGCAAAAATAATTGGTCAAGCCATACAGGTTTTAATCTAGTCCAGGTATGGATATAGAAAATCTAAGTGGTTAATTGATGATTGCATAGGTCAATACTGTTTATTTTTCCTGATTTCTTGATATTTTTTTCACAGATTTGTTCAATACTGTACTGTTACAATATGAAGATTATTTTAAAAGTTAGCTTTAATGTCATTCAAAATGTTCTAACTAATCAGAACTGTCCAATTTTATTTTACTTTAAATTTGTGCAGCAACAGTAACAGTCTAAGGTAACTGTATTAATCTAGAGGCTAAGATAATTATATGTGGCTAACAATTTTTGATCTATGCTTTTTCTTTACTTGTCCTTGCAAGATACCAGTCACAGAAATAGATCACAGAGAACAGTTTAGCTCATAATTCGTCTACATAATCCATAAGGAGAACATCAGATAGAAGGAATTAGGACAAACCTCAGGCTAATATATTTATCAAAATCTTTCAGGTATTGAAATGTATTCCCCTTCCTGCTCAAACTATGAGCTTCATTTATCACATCTGAATCCAGCGTAGTGTACATGCAAGTAACTACACACACAGAAAACCTCATGTTGGTGTGTGTGTGTGTATACTTGTGTATAATGCCATATGGGGACAATTTTCCTAACAGACACTACCATGTGGGGACCAATGGTAGCCATGTGGGGACCTAAGCCTGGTCCCCACTTGGAGAAACCCTGTTTTAGGGTCAGGGGTCAGAGTTAGGACTAAGGTGTGAATTGAGTTTTGGTTAGGGTTAGGTATGTGATGGTTAGGGTTAGGAAAAGGATAAAGGTAAGGTTTAGGTTAGGTTTAGGCTTTAGAAATGTGTGTGTGTGTGTGTGTGTGTGTGTGTGTGTGTGTGTGTGTGTGTGTGTGTGTGTGTGTGTGTGTGTGTGTGTGTGCGTGCGTGTAAACAGAGCATCTGTATCTTCTCTGTCTTTATTGGATTAAAGAGCAGTAAAAAGTAATATAATTTACACAACATGACAAAGAAAGTTTCAAACATGAAGATACTTTTTGTTTGTCGATTTTAAAAATGTGGTTAGTAATGCCAAAGCTTCTAAAGTCGAAGGTTTTCAAGGTTTTAACTGTGAGGCTCAATGATTTTTTTTAGATTTCAAACATAACGTAAAAAGTGCTGCTTGATATCTCTTTTAAAAAAAACATAAAATGGGAAATATTGGTCAACGTATCAGTTAACTTTTGATAAGATGTGATTTTAATATTTTGTTGAACTTTGGACAGCATAAGAACTTGAAGGCTTGTTCAGTGTTGGAGCAAATCTGCAGCTCAGCCTGTTTAATGTTGCTAAAATGTTGACAAAGTTCATGAATAGCTGTAAAGTAGCACCAGGGTCATTTTTTAAGCCAACTAATAGAAACATCAGTCTTAATTTCCTCCTCCAACAAATGACACTGATTCAGTTTTAATCCAAAACTTAAACAAAGTCACCAGAGGATATGAAGCTTCATGAGAATGAAAGCAAAGTATCGTCTCTATGCAAAACCATGCTGCACTGTGACTTGCGAAGCATATCTTCTTATAAGACTTGTTCAATTTTCACAGATTCTCATTATGCAGCACCAAGCAGCAGATCAGCATCAGCAAAAAAATCTGTCAGCAGTAAATCAGCAGCTTCCTGTGACTTACAATCTGCTTAGAAGAGACAAGGGCGAGATTTAGGCAGCCAAACCGACCCGCAGTTCACACAGTCCTAATCAATTAACTCCAAAAACAAAAGACATCTAAGTCACGCATGAAAGTACTTCAAAAAATAGTTAATTCTTTCAAAGCATTTGAGTGGAAGATTAATCTCTTCTTGCAGAGAAAGAGGAATAAATACATGTATTAACTTCTGGTCTTAACCATAAACTAAGATGATCACCAAAACAATTTCTTTCTACTAAAGATTACTCCCTGGTGTTAAGCAGTGAAAATAATTCAGATTTTTGAGGTCCTGGCTGTAAATTAAGTTTAGACAAAGTTCAGAAAACTTCCAGCACTGGAGGAATTGGAATCAAATCTGAATTCTGGGTATTTTACTTGATTAAAATCATATGAATAATTAACACGGTATAACTTTCCAAGCTGCTGCTTTCATGAGCTTTTTTTTTTAGTATTATCTTTAATCTGTTGTATAAATACGCCAACATACCAATGTTTGAATATTTTTTGCACATGAATGATTTATCGCACACCCACCGCCATGCTTCACGGTTCACACTATGAATTTACTGTAACAGACCCGACTAAAACGCTCACCAACTGAGGCAAAAACGCATTCATGGTGAAATTAAAGTACATTTGTAAAATCTACAATCAGGATGATTTAGTCCATGCTGTATTTATTTAAAAAAACAATCTAATCTGTCACTGTCTACAAAAGTGACATGAAAACAAAAACTCCAGATGCTATAAAACTGAAGTGAGAAAAAAATATATAATTTATAATTTGTGGCGGGAAAAAAATCAAATACAACCCAGAAAACCTTCGACATTTAAAAATAGAAATAAGCCTAGATTACAGACTGTTGTAAATCTGCTGCTCTAATCCAACTGAAAGATGGCCTCTCAAAGCTCAGGATTATTCTTATTTATATCAGACAAGCGAAACTTTGGAGGTCTGAACCCAAGATTTATTTGTTCTTTGATCCTGAAAGCAGATAATGTTTAATCGTTAATGCAGTTTTCAAAGAAAATCAGATTTTAAAGCTTCACTCTGAATACAGACAGAGATTTGAGAAGCCTTTTAAAGCATTAAGTTTTTAATTATTCATAGAAATGTCCGTGAAGAGAAAATTTGCGCATAATTTCTGAGCTGTTGTTTGATTTCTGTTTAATATTCATTTTTATTTTCATAATCAGTTACTTGAGGACAACATCGTGGTGCACATATTTTTGTTTGAGCTCTAAACAGAAAGTAGCAAAATAAAAGTAACTCAATGGAAAATAAAAACACCAAAACATTTGACAGAGCTCACAAAAGCGGCACTTCTCACAGCCAAACACCAAAAAAATGACGTTTTTAATCCAACTGACAACCTCTTCTTTTCTTTATTAATAATAAAACGCATAACTCTGAAACAAATCTAAACTAATTTCTAAATTAGAATCTTAAAAAGACACTGGAATTGCTGTCGTTTTAAATAGTGGGAGCAGATTTAAAAACTGGACTCTGATCCATAAATCTGAAGTGTCTACAGGCAGGACCCCGACCCCGTCCTGCGCACTGAGCTGTGAAAGCTGGAAAAAGAAGAAAAAGAGAGCAGTCTGTGTCAAAAAGAGGCCAAAGTCACCCCCAGGGGGGGCCACAGCTTTTCAGGGAGGTCACAACAAAAAATAAACAAATAACTGTGGACATTTAACCAACTTCACCAAGGCTGTGTCAAAGACAAAATGAATGAACTTATAGGAGCAAAACTAAAGACACAGTGAGTAATGGGACAAAATTTGGGCCAAGCAAAACAGAAAAAAGAAGGAAGCGCGATCATGATTACCTAAGGTTTCCTGAGTTGAATCTGATGAAAATCCACTGCTAAAGCCCCAGGTGTTTTCCTTTATTTTTATAGGAGATAAACTTTAGCAACAGCAAAATGTTTACAGAAGTAAAACCAACAATGTTGTTGTGGCAGAAATGTAGTTGTGTATTAGCTCTCTGGTCTATGACAAAGGAATGAAAGGAACCATCATTGAAAGAGAAATATTATCGTAAATAAAGCTAAACGAATGCATGTGAGATTTCAAAAGATCTTTTGAAAAGTGAGAAAAAACTTATAAAATGCCAGTAAAATTACTCCTGTTTGATTTGAGATCAGGAATAATAAACCCACTTGTGCTCAACCAATCACAAGGGTCAGCGCATGTTAAATGTTGAAGCTCAGAAATAAAGCAGGTTGGTCTAAAAGCACATCAATTATTGTCCTTTGAAGTTTACTTCCAGATAATTTATTCTGAACACATTGTGAAGCTATTCTGCTGCAGCCACATGTTTTCCTTGTACTGTGCAGTAACTGGTTCATCTGCTCAACATCCATGGTGGAGAGATGAACTGAAAACATTTTTGCAGAAAACTCTAGAAGCTGTTCTTCACAAATCACTGAAAAATATAAGCTTAGCCAATTACTCCTATGGTCTCTGTTTACAGTTTAACTTTAACTAGCGGCTGTAAATGTAGGTCATGGTCAATTAAAGTGAAGCTTTTAATGTCCAGAAGAGGCACAGCAGACTTAATGCAGTGGCCCAACAATATGGATGTATAAATGTAGCAACAAGTCAGACAACAAGGACCAGCAGACAGAAAACTTGAATGGGTTGAGTTCTGTAGATAAGCTACAGCAAATATTTCCACATCATTAAGGCATAGATTTAATGACATAGATTCCAGCTTTTAAAGGAGGAAGGTTTGACCTTTTTAAATGGAGTCCACATAAGCATATGGTAGGTATTTATTGTTAAAAATCAGACTAACTTTACGAAGGGGATAAACACCACAACCATACAAATTTACTGCCAGATTTAGCCTAGAATAGTTCATTCATGTAGTTTAACCTCCATCCAAGTTCGCCACATTATACAAATAGTAAGAGCTGCCATTTAACCCAAATCATCAAGGTTAGCATTCTTTTTTTAAAGCTTTTAGTTTTCACTCTCAATTGGTTCAAACTAACCTGACACCCGCCAACACTGTGCAGAAATCGAGTTTAATCCTCAAAGCACTTCAAAGCTGTGTTTCAGTGTGAGGTCTGGGCAACATTACATTGCCTTTAAAGTTTCAAAATAACACTTAGCAGATTCAATTTAGACTGGCATCAAAGCACAACGGACAAAATTAGTAAGACACACTTCAGATATTAGTTTTTGATGTTTTGAAAACGAAGAAACACCGCCGGTTGAAATAAATAATTGAGTCCAAGTTTCGGCTTATGGGTATTACATTAGCCTTCATCTCAGTTCTGATTATAGTGTGTTTGATTCCCTAAGAGGCGCTGTTAACCCTGAAAAAACAGTGTGGTTTCAGACAGGATCTGAACATATCACATTATGTGAGGCCGATATAGGTGGATATCAATCTTCAACCTACAGAAAGATCTCAGAAACGTATCAGTTTATCTGTAAATTGACCAAGAGTTACATTTGTTAATGCACTTATTGCTCAAATAAAATGCAGTAATGGAAGAGGGAAAAACAGTGGAAAGGAGACAGAGGTTTAATCAATGCCGGCTGCGCAAAATAGGACAAAAATCAGACAATTGTCCAATCTGTCACACTGCACAATTTTCCCTGAACATTTCCGACACTGCTTGGTATTTTTTGAAAGCCCTGTTTGATCGAGAGACTTGAATTGTAGGCTTAGCTGTCACACTAAACCACTAAAGTCCCCTAATTTATGCCCACAACAAGACATTTTCTTTCACCAAGAAAGATTTTAAAAAATGTGAAATAAAGCCCGAGTTGCCAAGCAAGAAAACAACATCAGTGTGAGGTTGTGGGTGGTTCCTTTATGTGGTGGCAGCATATCTGGGTCCTGGGTGCATTAGCTTGAAGCCACACTGGCCTCAGGCTAACAACCTAATCTCGCCCACATTAGGCTGGCAACATTCAAACTAGCCTAATTTATAATCACCTTATTGGCGTAGTGACCACTTTACATATGCTGTCCTGCCATTGAGCCGGCTGCAACAAACAGCTGAAATCAACGATTTATCATCGCCATACAAGAACTGTGTGAATATTTCTCTCTGAAAAGCATTAACTTACATTAATGTGCTTCTCTCCATTTTATGTATACGAGGAGAAAATTTAGTGACAAGTAATTTCATTTAAAATGTGCCACTGCGACATACGTTTCATGTGTGATGGTTCAGCAGATCCTTGCATAATTAATGTCTTTTATCGACATGTTCTGAATAGGTTCTCTGTGACGGTATCAGCCCAACAAGCATTCATTTCACTGAATTACACATCACCATCTGCCGTTTGCATCGAGCACAGTTCAGCATGGAAAGTCATCACATATAGGTACAAGGGAAAAGTAATGGAAAGAAGACTAAATACATGAAGAGCAGATGGCTATATGCTGTCAAAAGCATGCCAGGTCTGTTTGTCATTCAGGTGACTCCTAAAGTCAGTGGATTGAAATGGACTGAAGAGCTCACATAATTGAAAAAATGGCAGGAACCAACTGCCAACTACAATACATTGTTAACATTGAAAATTCCCAAAACCTAGAATGAAAAACTGTTGAATTCTTCACATAGGATAAAAAAACCCCAGCTTTGATTATAATAAATCAAGTTAAACTCTCTTTAAACTCCCTTGGTAAGATCCAGCTTTTCCATTCTTTGCGTAGTTCAGATGTGGTTATGCTCCAGTAACATCCTGAGATTGATACCTGACCCTGCAGCAGTTTATGAACCCATGTGAAGTTAGCCCCTTGTCTGAGCGGTGCAATGCCGGAGCTTTGACATCTGGCAAAAAAAAAAACAACAACATGCAGCCAACATAACAACGCAGCTCAGTGTTGTGGTGTGAATATTTGTTCTGGCTAACATGATGGTCAGTGACCTGGCAGTGGATGAAAGCCTCGGGGCTGAAGCCAAGTCAACACCCCCGCCTGCCTTCATTATGTAGAGCTGTCACTGTAAGCTCCACTTCACTAATACACTGCTGCAGAATAAACAGTACCTTCACAGCTGACCCACAAATGAGAAACCGCTTTCAATTTACAGGCGTCCCTCTCCTTTCTGTGGTTTTCTTTCAACAGTTTAATTAATCTTGAGTTAGGAGTTAATTAAACTTAGTTTCACCCCCCAAGTTCTGTGCTGGAAATAACTTCAATCTTATATGTTCTAATAAATGCTTTCAGTGTAATATCCAACTCGGTTATTAAAGTAATTCATAGTTTTAAAATATTTATAGTTTTAACGCAAAAAAAAAGAAAAATCCTGAAAGTCAATAGAGTTATGAAATGAAAATGACTAAAATGGGGCATTTTAGACAAAAACACAACTCAGATTTACTGGTAATTTATTATTTTTAATTAGGTTATCACAGAAATTGTTAATTAAAAAATATATTATGAAATGTACTATTAAGTGCAAAACATATTTGAGAGAAAATTGACAAATATTAGTGGGTAACATTAGCAACTGATCTATATTTGAAGTTAATAATAATAGGAGTTTCAGCTCTGTATTGCTATTTGGAAGGTTGGTTGCATTAAATATTAAAATATACCAAGTTAAATATAATTTTTAATGCCTAAAAGCATGACTAAGCACATTTCTGTTTTAAGATGTTTATATTTTGGAATTGTAAAGTACTAGTTGGACACAGGTTCTTCGGGAATTTCAGGAAATCCTATTTTGTCATCGAATCTGTCATTACCTCACTATGGGATTATTGTAATGCTGTGTTGGATTAGACAAATCTCTGCATTGCCAATGTGCAGAGATTTGCATCCAAAATGCAGCAGCTCATCTTTTGAAAGATACAGAAAAACATCAACACATATCTCAGATTATACCTGCTCTACTTTGACTTTTATTTGTGTTGGGATCGATTACAAGATTTTATTGCTTACTTTAAAGTTTAAAAAAAGGCTAAAGCTCATTATATCTCTGCGATCTTAACATCCACACTCCAGCGAAACAACTGACCAGTTTCTCTCAAATTTCCAGAGGAGATCAGACTTTTTGAACTTAGTCCTTAACCTTTGGAATAGTTCACATTTCTTTGCTTCAGAGGCATCGTTTTTCTTTGGCATTTGATTCAAGCAGTTTAGAGTCTTAAATATTGTTGTTCTCTTGTTCTTGTTTGACTTTTTTTACTGTATTAAACTGCAAAGCATTATGGTTTTTATGCACCATATAAATAAATTGATATTTCCTTTATCTGTTAATAGGACCAAACTAATCATTACTCATTTAAGGAATTAACTATATGTTTTAGTCTAATAAATTATTTTCTGGTATAAAAGTTAACTCATTGAGTTGAGAACCATGTAAAAAGTGGGCCTACGTTGCCAATTGAGAAAAACACTCTGCAGGTACAACGGAGAGGAAAGCTGACGCAACACTTTGAATTCTGCGGCACTCAAGCAGCCAAGCCAGCCTTATACACCTGAACTGCTGCATGTCATCTGCATACAAACTGCTACAAACCAATGTACTGCAGCAATCATCCCAGAAAACTCAACGCAGCAACACTGACAGGTATATTATCTCAGTGCTGCAGTCATAACCACAGCCCTGCATTGGCGCCGCCGCTGTGACAGCTGGTGAAGATGCTTCTCCACTGTTATTTCTAAATGCAATGTTACAGCATTGTGCTCATACAGTCACGGCTCAATGACATAATAAATGACACTGTATCTTTCCGTGTGAGACCTAGGAAATGCAAACCCTTTTGCATTGTAATGAGAAAATTAACCTTTTTGGGGGGGTTGAACTAGAAATATATTTCAAAGGGTATGCAGATAGATCTTGCAAGTTAGAGTGAATGTTCTTAAATATTTCCTATATTGATAAGAATGTGCTGTGTGAAGGACATTCAAGTTGAACATCTGAAGAAGAAATAAGCACAACAACCAAAATAAATAATGTTTGTCTGTTATCTCAGAAACCTGCAGAATAATTCTGCATCCAGATCAAAATGAAAACTGTAATTAAATGTTAAGATGTAGATGCGTAAACATTTTTTTACGGTTTGCTGATAGATCAGATTTGATGGCAGAGAAATGGTTTTAAAAGAATAGATTAAGACTCAACACTGGAATCAAATTTCTGTCCAGTTTCATTTAAATGCAACACAAATTAAGAACAAAGTCCGTCTGGGTAAGGAAACTGCATTTGTATCCTAACAATTTCCTCTTTTCTCTTATTGTCCAGCAAACTACAAGATATTTTCTTACACTGTATAGTTGATTTTTAGGAGCAAAGTCTATCCTTTCATAAGCTACAGTACCTAAGAGTGCACAACCTGCCCATGCAGCAGTTTTAAGAAGCACTTTAGTCTTTCGGTTTAATAGTATTGCAATGCAACCACCAATTTCATCCAGTCAAGTGTTTGGTTTTATTCTTATTGTAGGAAATGTTTTGACGTATGCAATTTTTACACCATTTATGTATTTACTGTATTTGGAGCATTTTTACTATTCACATCTAGATGAAATGTAGGATCCTAAAGTGCAGTGGGGATTGACTCTCCTATTGTTAGAGCACTAATACCCATTAAATAAATCTGTGGTCTGGCCTTGGCCTTTAACTGCATTTCTGTGCCAGTACTACAGACTTTAGAGCTATTGATAGATGGGCAACACATTCAATTTCGCATTTAGGTCATGCTAACCTTAAGTTTATTTAAAGAAGAAGAAAAAAAACATTGAGACTTTCATTACCTAAAGTTCAAATAATACAAAATATTTCAACGGACAAAAGAACCATTTATATTTATTTTGATTAATGGTATTAACAAACAGAACTGATCATCTCCAGAGAATCTTGCATTGAAGCACAGAGCAGGAGAAAGTGTTTCTCTCCTTAACTGCTCCCTGAACCTAATAACTGGTGGTTGAACTCCGGGTGGCATTTAGCCCGACCTTTTTCACACAGTTTCCATTTAGTCGTTGTGGAGGATTTCCAAGCATGGGTGCTCTTTTTAAGGCCATGTCACAAACTCTCAATAGGATTTAATTTAGGGATTAAATTAAGCCACTCCAAAACCTTCTTTTGCTTGTTTTGAGCAATTCATAGGGAAACTTGATGATTTATTTTGGATCTCCCAGACCTTCACACCTCCACTAATGTTAAATGGATAAATGATTTCTCTTTTTTAAAAAGGCTGTGTTAGTTTCAGAGACCACAACATAAGCACCTTTCATAAAGTAATGCTGTTGTGACAGTAGTATATAGAAGAACTTCCTAAAATAATGTTTTTATTTTTCAGCTATGCGAATCTGGTCTTTATGGTGTTATTTTGGTTTTGGTCTTGACCTTTGCTCTGTCTTTTTATTCCTGTTGAATCCTGAAGTGACCCAATTCTGATTTTTTTTTTGACGTAATGTGACCTGTATCTGATCTTTTCATGGCAGTGTGAACAGCACAGGTCGGATTCTTTTAGAATGTGACCCATATGCAAGACGTATCTGATTCAAAAGCGACCATAACGTCCAGGCCGCATCCATCCGAACTGGACGTCACTGATTCTCAACAAATCTCACTATTCTGTGTCCTGATACACACAAGTGGGAAGAAAAACAACAACCATGACGACTATATGAGGATTAAGTTGTTAATATTCTACTTTGGCCGGCCAACAACTTAAAATATGTAAGCTAAGCTCCACCGTTAGCCTCCATGTTTACTTCCTCAAACACTGAGCTCTTCTTCTTTTATGGTAGTTGGCAGAACGCTGACGCTATGGCGCCCTCTACTGCGCATGCGGGACACTTTCAGGTCGTTTGCCCGTTTACACTGCAGAACGCATACAGGTCACATTTACTGGCAGTGTGAAGGACCCGGCAAAAAAATCAGAATTGCCAAAAAATCGGAATTGCGTCACTTCAGGCTGCAGTGTGAACGCGCCCTTAAACACTAACATTAACCTGAAGCTAGCACAGCTGCAGTAATTTAGATGTCCCTGATTAATTTTGTGACCTCCTGAATGAGTTGACCATACTATATGAAATACTTTTGAAAGGTTACAGAAGGTTAATTGTTGGCCAGTATCTTTCTATTTGTGTACTGTGGCTCTCACTGCGGTTCACTCAAGTCCCAATGTTTTAAAAAAATGGCATAACACTTTCCCTAGTCTGGCAGATGTCAACCACTTTGATTTTCTAGTCATTTCTAAATCTTTAAATGAGAAATATTTTTTGAGTTCCTGTTGCCAACTTCATGTCAGACAGGTTCTGTTTAAATTATTTTTATGATCTAAAACAATGTTGTAAAAGAAGAGTTACATTCAATAAGACAAACTTACATCATGAGCCAGATGTTTACCTCATTTTGAATCTGTTAAATTAACTCGAGATACATTTAACGCTAAATGAAGTAGGTCTTAATTGAACTTAGCAGGTTTTTTTTTAATCTCTAAAACTCGGTGTAACACATTCATTTTCTATCATTTACAGTTTCCTTCCATATTGAAACAGCAGGTTCTCGGTGTTGCCAGTATTACAAGTTGTACAGACACATTATTCTTAAAAAGAAGGGATGTGCATGGAGTCTTTAGATAAGTGTCAGCGCTGACATTTATCTGCAGACTGTTGAAGATAAACCTCCAAAGTAAAGCTGCCATGAATCGGAAAAGGCAGAAAAGGTGCTGAGCAAAGTCTTCTTTAACGAAAAGCAGAATAAATAGCAAATCTGCACCAAAGCTTATGGAAAGATTTAATTTTAACACCTGCTAAAATGTTCAACGTACTTCAACAAACTTGTACTGGAACAGGTAGTACCAGGGCTTTACGGTTAAACTTAAAGGGAAGAAAATGGCGGAAGAAGGGAAGAAATTAGTGCTATACCATCATGGATATGCGTCATAAAAATAACACACTTCCTTGGAATACATTTACTGAAACCTATTTATAGTCTGAGAGATTTCTTACAGGCACCAGCCAAAACTCACAGCAGCCACAGTAAATACATGCCATCCATGGCTGTAATGCGAGTTACTGATGTGCTTTTAATGTGTTTTGTATAGAAAAGCACCTCAGAGCAGCAGTGCAATAAGCTTCAAGGAGATGCTCCCATTGCAAAGTCAAAGCAGCTGCATGTAAAATCATCAGAAACTCAGTCTGGAGAGATGGAAAGCACACATTCATACATACAGGGAGTTTAAAATCCAATTTTAACCTAACAAATGTTTTTAGACCATTAAATGAACCCAGTGTCTCTGAGTAAAACCTATAGATGTGTAAGGAGAAGATGCAAGCAGAAAACGTAAAGACTCCAAATACCAACTAGGATTTCGGTGAAATAAATTTTTCTCTCGTTTTCACTGGAGGGAAAACAAAAGAAAAATGCCTTTAAGAATAATGTATATGCTCCGCATGTCACCCAGAATAACTCTCTAGGGGAAAATACTGGAAGTAAAGCAAGAGAATATCTCAAAAGTATATTAGAGGCTGTTTGTCACTGGAAAGTTTGATCCAACCCAACAAAAAGAATATAGATATAAGAATAAGATAAGGTTCCTCTACACCCAACTTTATAAAGGAATGTCTCAAGACATTTGAGATTTGAGAATAGATGCATGAATTAAACAGACTCTGGCTGTAAACAATGGCTTGTGAAGATTGTCTTTTTCTCCTTGGCTTATGCATGAATAATCAGTGTACATTATCAGCTATTCAGGACTTGTCATAGTATGAGAAAAGAGATGTTGGGTGAGAAAAATAACACATTAACTCTTTAGAAAAAACCTTGAAAGTAAATTGAATGCTTGCATTTCTTCCCTTTGCAGAATTCATCCTTTAGTTTTTATCCTCAGGTTGAAAGAACAATAAAACTTTTTGTAATTGTACAATCCAAAATGTTAGGAAAAACATTTGAAACACATCGATGGAAAAATGGAAATGATTTGCAAACATTCAAGCTGCTCACCCTTAACACAGATTTGGCATAAAATTATTTCAGATAAGTAACACTCTCTTCATCATTGCTCATGTTCGCTGGATATTTCAGATAGTGAGTGAGAATTTTAATGAGTTTGATAAGAGCCAAATTGTGATGGATAGACAAGTAGGTCAGCGTCTAAAACTGCCGCTCCTGTGGGTTGTTCCAGATCAGCAGTGGTCCGTAGCGAACCGGTGACGGGGTGAGGCAAGACTCACCGATACCAAGGGGGGAAGGGCACAGCGATCCAACATCCAACAGATAAATTACTGGATGCTGAAAACACTAATTGTTAAATATGAATCTGTTAAATGTGCCGTGACCTGGCTGACACAAAGAAGGCAGAGGCACAGTACAGATCATGGAGAGCAAAAGAAAGTCACAGTAGAGATAGAAATATGTTTATTTTTGTGCTTGAGATTGCGTCTGATTAAATCAAAGCATGTTCAGTGGTTTTATGCAACTGTAAATACAATCAAAAACTAGTGGATTGTCTTTTCACAGCACAATTGTATCTTCTGCTTTGCACTTGAAGGGCCGCTGAGCTCGGTGTTGTGAAAGTACCGAGGCGAACAAACGTGCAACAAAATAAACACTCCGACTTAGCCCACAAACACAACGAGTAACGTTTCCAAAGAGCCATCAAATCAGATTAATGTCAGGACTATGCATCACTGCCCTCGTCCTTCCTGGTGCTGCCAAGGCTGTAGTGTAAAAGACTAACGGTGACTGACGGCACCATATGAGAACTTCACAGCTGAGTAAGGTGTGCTGGCTTTAGCACAAACTTCAGCAAGCCAGTATGCTCCATATTCACCCAGAAGAATAAAGAGAGGCCTCTGATTTACCCACAGTGCATCTCTCTTTGTTAATCTGTTTATGTTTATGTTGTAAAATTAGGTCATTATAACATGAGCCAATAAATCACAAAACAACATTTATTAATCATTTATTTTACTTCTGGATAAACAAACTGAAATTACTTAGACACAAGTGATGAGTAGCAAAGCACATTGGTTTTAATGAATTAAACAGGCAAAAAAAAAGACTTCCTATTCAGACAGCATGACAGTGACTCATGTATATTTGATGAGTGACTCGGTGTAGCATCTCATGTTGGAGCTGGTGGGTGTTATCAGTGGAAGAGCGAATGCAAATGCACAGCAGGCTTCGACATAAAGAGGTTTCCTGCCTCTGTCCATTTCCAACGAAGACCAATGTGGGGAAGGAATTATACTTTTATTATCTGTCATGACATTTCTGTTTCCACTTTAGGCCCTCATCTGCAGGATTTAAATAAAATACATGATAAAGGGAATAGATGCATGTTTTTTCCAACATTTTCAAATTCAAGCTGTTTGATGGTAAAAGCTAGAGCTGAGGATTTTATGACATATTGCAGAGGGATTGTAGTCTCAGCATGGATGGTTTTGTGTAAAACTGATGTTGGTTTCTCTCTTTTTTTGCACTCAAAGAAAATTGCTCAATTTATTCGTAGATTTTCTAGTTTGAGATCATGTTACTGCAATAGAAGTAATATTTAAATGATTTTACACTTTACCAGGGATAGCAGTTAAGTGCTGAAGATCAAGTAAGGCACATAAAACTGACCTAATTTTTCCATGTAGTAAAAAGCAACCTTATTTGCAGAGGATCTAATCAAAACAGGTTCTAAACTTATTTTACTCAAATACTCCTCTGAAAAGCCTGAGGCGGACATGAAAGAGACGATTCAAACAGGAACCAGAAAGAAAACAGTTTTTTAGTCCAAATGTTATTAATAGATCTAAAAGAAATTAAATATATATTTTCTACATGGTGCCTTTGTGACCTCAAACTTTTGCTCCCAGATTACACACAAACGTTGAAGAAAAGAAAAAGCATTCAGCTGTCGTGTTGCTCTTCAGTGGAAACAGCTCTCAGTTTAGGCTCAGGTCAGGAATATGCACTATTCTCTCCTTTTTTGAATCTCTATTTGGTGGTTACTAATCCTGGGAAACATAAATGTGTCCCCAATAGTTGAGGAAGAAAAAATAACTACATTTTGCATTCATTCATTTACAGACAAGTCAAATCTAATTTAGCGTCATTCCTTGTTTACAATGCAATGTTCCAACTCTAGAATATTCCAGCCATTCTTCAACACATTGTACTCAGCAGAGGATGAGAATACAGTATCCATGACAACAAATACTTCTTTATTATTTAAGTATAGATGGAAGAAAAATATAAAGCGATTAAAGCTAAAAGATGACCTGCATCATCTTGAATGGTTCAAAAACAGGAAACGACAAAATGTTTGAAATCCTGAGAAAAGATTTACTGTTTGCAAAGAGGTGAAACTAAGTTTCATCTCTGCCCAACGCCTTTGAATACATTCAAGTCATGCTAATGTGTATTACATTCAAGTGCCAAATAACATTTTAATGGACTGCGCATTGTGTTTTTAGCTCACCAGTGTACTAAATTAGATTTCTCCCCTGGATGCTAATTTAACTTTGACAATTTACACAAGTGAGCAGCCAGCTGTTAAAAACAATCTTCAGTAAAAACATCCTGGCTTTGAAAATCCGACACTCTGCCTGCCAAGCTGCTAACATCCTGGAGGCTGTTTCAGCTTCTGTCAACTTTTCTGAGTCAAGACTTACTGCCTGAATCACAAGCTGCTGCAGCTTCCTGGTTCAACCCATACAGTCACTGGTGCAAAACGCAACATGTCTGAAATGTGTGAATGTCATGACGGAGTTTTGAATTAATAAATTAAACATTTATTTAATCTCAGAATACATCCCAAACATATTGAGGTGTGATTTCATAATTGGTGGCTGTGTGATGTTTCTAAATGTTCATAATGTAAAGTATTTTAGCTGCTTTGTTGCTGAAACGAATAAACTTGATTGATTGAAACTCTATAAATATTACTTTTAAAATTTGTGCCAGTATATATATTGGCATTTAAAACAATGTTTAGTTTCTTTTTAAACCATATAAAGAATCTAATTTAACAAATATGCTAATGTTTAAGAACATACAACCTAAATTATATTTAAAGCAGACACAAGTAGGCGATACTTTCTGCAATTAAGATACCTAACATGTAATAAACTAAACTGAAATAATTTAATTAAATTTCCTTAATGCATCCGTCACACTGTTTCATAGATTTAGCCTCACATGAGGTCAATTTATTTTGAATCTGGCTTCCATTTTAATGGCATAGGAACATACATTTAGTGGCTCCAATGCTACACATTTATATTTTTATAAAGTATAAAGTCAAGTATTTCTTTTCAGACATGTTTAAAACCACTGAGTGATGGAAACGTGAAGATATTTTGACATACACCTCCTGTTTTACTGATATTTTTTTTAAAACTGAAGCTCATCATATCCATATGAGTGTGATAAAGTGTTATGTCAGTCTTATTGTTACTGACAGTCAACTATTTTAATTGTAACCTTTTTTTCTATGCCTGAGTGACAAAAGTAAACATATTAGTTCCAGAAGAAATAATTCTCTTTCAAAAATGGACATTGACACTTCTTAAATATGAAATGCTTACGTTTAACCTACTGTAAAGTTAACATCCAAAAGAGTAAATTCCTCAATTCATCCATTCTCACTTTTAAAAGCCTGTTTGTTCTTACTTTCATTATTCTGGTCGCTGTAAGTGTGTGACACGATCTGATCCGAAATTTATTCTACTTGCTTTGCACAAAAGCAAAAATACTGCAGAAAACAACTTCCAAAATTGCCTTTCACTGACTAACACTGGCTTCTGAGCAGATATTCATTATCCAAGTAAAATAAGCTCCTATTTATCTCAGTTCTCCCCAGAATTCAAATATGCAGCCTCCTCTTCATTCCCAAATCAATTATGTATTTGTTTTCAGCTCATGTGTATCTAAAGGGCGGTTAATAATGAAGAAATGTCTTTTGTTTAAATAGATGACGGTCTGTATTCTCACAGCGTACTTGGGTTTATTGGTTTCCAGTGTAACAACACTGAAAACAGGAGGAACGTCTGGAATAAGAAGAATGGCCAGGTTGTTTAATCTCATTTTTTGTTTTCCTTTGTATGTAAAGGCTTCTTAGATAATTTATTAATACAAACTACATCCTCATCCTCTGCATGGTCCATTAAAATATGAATGGTTAACTATAGACATTGTGGTTGGTGCTTTATTTCTATATAAGCATATTCCAGTAGGCATATCAGTGTATTTGGTCTGTTGAATTTAATTTAAGCCCAAAATGAACATGAAGCTGTAGCTGCAAATATTCCATCCTCAATGCAACATTGGGTTTGAAAAAAAGTCAACACTTTTCAGGTGACGAAATAACAAGAACAGTTTAAATAGCTGCTTAAAACTAATATTTGAACAAATTAATTTCAAAGTCAACACTAGATTCTGCTTTAAATAATTACTGCATCCTTCAAATTTTTCGGTTTTTCTGAATAAAATTGCTCATGACAGCACAAATTTGCAAATTAGGCGTCTCTCAAGTCAGTCAGTGGCTTCAACAGCTACGTCAAGCAAACTTCAACCGTAGAAAAACGGCCGAATCAAGAAAACTGTCCCAAAAGATCCAACCGTAGGGAGATCCTTGCACAAACAAAAGAAAATAAAGTGCAGCAAATGGTCTGCAAGTTCCCAGCTGATAAATTTGAACACAGCTTATAAAGTAAAAGCAAGCAGTTTTTTCTTTATAATAGATACTGTTGGGTAGTGTGAACTGAATCTATGAAAGACACAGCATGTGACCCGACCTCAACAAAGAGACGACATTTCCTTTAAAACATCACAGAACAGATGTGTGCTTATTACAATCAGTTTTTAAATAAAATATTTTTCAAGAGCTAGAACAACCATGAGCAGCAGCGAAATTGTAAATGGTAACTCTCATCCCAAAAATATATATTGTTTGTTAAGATACAAGTGCCATCTTTTAGATGAAAACCAACATTAAAAGTAATTTCACCACCGACAAATAACCCACAAAATCCAGTCAACTCAATCACAAAAAATATCATTTGTAGGATCAACATAAAGTCTTTTTTTCCCTCCTTTTATTGGAGGTGGAAGAGAAATATCCCCCATCCGACAGGAGCTGTGGGCTTTATCTAGAACCAGAAGGCTGCAGAGTGTGGCAGATAAGATGGATTCAATCAGGTGTCAGGAAATGGAAAATGTCATGCAGTCTGAGAGGAAGCTGAAGCTTGAGTATCATTGGACCTTTCAGCAGGACAATGACTCCAAGTATATCTCAAAGTCCACAAAGGCTTGGTCTGGAGAGGTTGTGCACTAGAGAGGCCTTCCCAGCAACCTGACCACCTGAAAATCTCTAAAAGAACTTGTGTAATAGGGCTGTGTAATAATATCAATTTTGCTATATATATATATCCATATTTTCTTTCCTAGAAAAAAAAGCGATATTCATCCGCAATTATCGTAACATCCAACTGTCACCATGCTCACTCACTGCTTGCTTTGCCAAGAGAGTGATTAGGTCATCAGGCTTAGAGTGATTCCTTCAGATGTTCAGGTTAAAAAGGTATCAAACTATTCAGAGCAGGAACTTGGT
>CAEGAF010058457.1:0-18548 GCA_903067075.1 Micropoecilia bifurca
CCAAGACTTAAATCATTTTACGGTTATTTGTTTAGCTTTCTGACCATCATGCTAATCCAGGTGAGTGTTTGTAGCTGAGCTGCTTTACCTGCTGTCTGATCGTTCATGTCTTTTTTACTGCAGTGAGCCTCGATGTAGCCAAACTCTGTCATTGTTTTTGTCTATTAGCTTCGTCGTGTTGATGAATTTTGACCTGCTTCAATTTTCCCCCGCAACACGCAAACTTCCGCATCACTCAGTGCGTTATAGTTACACATCGCTTAGGATTTGTTGCTGCGCGTTTGCGCCGTATGAAGGAAAGACGAGACCAGCTGGACAGACAGGCTGGGAAATGAGATGCAGGTGATCGGTATCGGTAACAGAGCCAATGATCGCCGATCCCGATCATCACCGATTTCACGGAAATCGGCCGATTGTGATCATTGACCGATCGATCGGCACACCTCTACTTCTTGTTGTTCGATAATTTTATCTGTCAAACTTTGTGTAGTGTGCAATAATTACCGAAACATGCTGGTGTAAATTGGGACTGCAGTAATATATTCATTTATGTCTTTGGGTATTGTTCTCTACCACAGGTATCCAGGGCAGCTATGTTGAATAAACTACATCAGTCGGTTGACAGACAGGCCAGCATCTTACAAACTGCTAGATGCTTTCAGCTTCCTGTGAGTGTTGATGACAAAGAGAAGATTGTGAAGGACTTCATACATTCATTTACCGCAATCATTTCTCTATTCAAAGGTAATGTTTCTCGTTTTTATTTAAAACAATTAACTAAGTTAATTTAGCTACTATTTTGTTGCAGTTAAAACAAGTGAATGTAGGGTAAGAATTGACAATAGCCAGCAGCCAAATAAGAGCTTGATTGAAATGCTTCTCGATAACTGGAGAAAATCTACATTACTGCAGAGAAATAGTGGATTTGCAGGAATACCTCTGCTAAACAAAAAACAAAAAAACAAGATTAGACACGTTACTGTTTATGTTTGACTGTGAAACATGATCCATTTAAGATCATGCTGTTTTTGGCACCATTAAGGTTATGTTTGTTCTAAATGTTTTCTAGATTCAAGGATGGCCTTTCAACCCTGAATTCTGTTTATGCTTTGGAGCTGCATGCTTCTGGGTTCAGGCCCTTTACGTGCACAAGTGCGGAAATGCTGACATCAGAAGTTTTAGAGACAGAGACAACATAATCCCACACTGCCAGAAATAACTAAAGTACAGAGTGAAGATGGCATCATTTATCTTGGTTGATTGAAAGAACGTGCAGAATATCTGTTGCTGCCAATCCCAATGTGAACGGCTAACGACCCACAGACGTTTGTAGAACGTCGACCGTTCCAGGTCCAGACCAAATCCAGAGGAACGGCGCTCATCATGTTATAGGTATGTCACTTTACTCCTCTGAACATTGTAATAGTTAAAATGTAATGCTACATCTGTATATGAATGTGCTTTCCAGATTTGTTCGAACAATAGCTGTGTGTGGCATGTGAATTCCCAGCCTACTTTCAAGTATGGAATGCAAGCTGGGGTCTTTCTTTGGCATAATTCATAATAGCATAATGACATAATTCTGTCTGGCAACAACGATGCCCGAGTTGCACTGCTGCTCAGGTTCATGAATATGGGAGCAGCGGATCGGTCAACCTTCGTCAAAATGCAAGACAGTTATTGCGTTGACACTATCAAAGACTTTTGGGACAACCACAAGTCTGGTTATTGTTTTCTATATAGATGTCCAGTGCAGCGACGTTGAATGAACCACATCAGTCAGTTGACAGATAGGTCAGCATCTTACAAACTGCTGGTTGCTTTCAGCTCCCACAGAGCTCAAGTAGTTTCCAGACTGCAGTCACAGGATAACGTTGTAGTACTTGGTGAGTATAATGCTCAGTTATGTCACATACATCTCTGCCTAAAACAGTGACCCCATGTTGATAAGAATTCTTTGTTTCTTTTGCATCTGTTATTTTTCATAGCTGATGGGTGAATGGACCCAGCACTGGGTTTTGTGCTCAGTCCTGCATCTACATGGAAAAGGACACTAAAAGGACACTAAATAAATTGTTTCCATAGTAAACATTGACATGCGTGAGATGCAGAGGAGTTCTGTGATTATGGAGAGGGAAGGATTCATCGCTTCATCAGAAGCTTTGACCAGATCCACCCAGATGTTAAACTTGCTGAAGTACGCACAGATGCACAGTCACAGATATCTGCTCCATTCAGTAAGTGCAATGTAGTCATATTAATAACAGGCGGTGTGTTTGGGATCATTGTCACGCTGAAAAACTCAGCCATGTTTCATCTTCAGTGCCCTTGCTGATGGAAGGAGGTTTTCACTCAAAATTTGATGATACATGGCCCCATTCATTCTTTCCTTTACACAGATCAGTTGTCCTGGTCACTTAGTAGAAAAACAGGCCTCATTTGGCAGGACAGAATTCTGGTTTTGATCATGAATATTTTTAAGCATTTCTACCTCCTAAGGATTTATTAAATTGTGAATCAAAACATGTGGCACATCTAATTATTTATGCTCCTTCAACAGGTCAGACTTTGCAAGAGACATAGAGGAAGGAATCATGTCTTCAGAACTCAAAATATTCATATATCTACAGGAGCACTTTGCAATAAATATAATTTTATAAAAAGAATAAATTGACAATGCTAACCCTGGTGGGGGCACAAGTAAAGCCTGGTGGCCCGCCAGGCTCATAATACACTGAGGGAAACCTTGCCTGTTCTGTCCATCAGGATCAGGACAGCAATCTTGAATTGCCCAATCACAGCAGCTTGGGATGACCACTCAGTGACCAGGACACAGAGTCCCACACTGCCTTTTGTCTTCACCTTCGTCTGGAAGGTCGTCTTCCGCACGCAGGATATCCCAGATCCTTCTGGCCAGATGCAGGACACCTGCTTCCAGAATGTAAGCTTCCATATGGAGCAACGCTGAAAACTGTCTCAATTCCTCCTGGGAGACTCTGGAACCCAAAGTCCGTTCCAAGAAAACTTGGAGTAAAATATTCACAGGATCGTAGTTAACTCATATATTTAAATTTCTCCATTCAACTTGCACTTTCAACTGTTATGGCTGTTGATGAAGCTTGTTGTAATGCTTAATTGGTTAACTAACATGGACATAGCTTTTGACAGAGTTTAATTGTAATAAATTTGATTTAATTTTGATTTGTTACATAAAAGACCAAACTAAAAACCATTTATATGTGAATGGTTCTTGGGACTCGACATGCACATTTGGAGAAGGTCGACCATAACTCTCCATGTGTGTCGGCAGATTTCCCAGCAGCTCGTTTCCAGAACCCACCAATGTTCAGCAGCAAAAATGTCGGGGAAAGTTTGAAGTCGCACTGGGATCATTTAAAGATGGACACACACGTTTCAATCTCCTTGTCTATTCTTTTGCTCGACTCATTCTTCCCAAGAGACGGCTTCGCTGAAGGAAAGCCAAACCATGCCACCCAGGGTAGTTCCCCAACCTCCGACCTCTCGTGTCACCCGTCCCTCTCCGTCAGACCCTGTGAACTGTCTCGCCTCAGGAGGGAGTTACAGCTAAGCTTATTTTCAATGCAGCGTTTTATTGCCCATGCCTTCAAACTCAAACATGGTGAGTTCTCAACACAGTCTGTGAACTGGCTGCAAAAAAATAAAATAAAATAGAGCTCCTGTGTGATTTGTGCTATTTACTTTGGAGAACAGAGAATTTTTCTCATGGCTGATGGTTTAGGGACAAAAATGTCTTTTAATTTAAAGCCGGCTTTGGTTGCCATGAAAGAATGTGTGCCTGTGTGTTGATTGGTGCAAAGTGAAAAATCCACTTGATCTAGAGCTGAATAGGATGCCTGGAATATTATACTTCAAGAATGACATGAAATTATAAGCTTTTTGTTAGCATAATCAAATGATCACCAGTCTGATAAACTGATGTGAAAATCCTTTTATCCCCTCAGTCTTGAATGTATTTATTTACAGTTAGTTTTGCATGGAAAAGTGTGCTGTTTGCATGGCTCAGTACATGACACAGTATGACACATGACATGTATTTATATTGTCTATATTTCCCACTCAGATAAATTGATTGTGTTTTCTTTTTCCAGTTATGGCAGTGAAGCTGAATCCGCAACCTTGGTCAGTCAAAATGAGGTAAAGTAAGATTATTATAATTGCACTAAACTGCACTTCATGAAATTGAAATCAATTGTATTTTATACAATTTGACTTGAAAAGAGAAAGTGGATATTCAAGTTATATGTTTTTGAAGATACTCCATAGATCATTTAGTTGTATCAAGATAGTTTATTTTATTTTCTGTTGATTGATTTATTTTTTGCAATATATTCTTTGCTGACTTGAAGTAATATCAACATCCTGACTCGAATCTGACAGAGAATTCATAGAGGACACTAAAGATCAGGGTGATGGAAAGAGACCTTCCACTTGCAAAGACTAAGGGTTTATAACCAAAGATAAATCATTATTATACCTGGAAACATGCAAGAAACTGGTCAGCAATTATAAGAAGAGATTGGTTGCTGTAATGCTAATGAAGATTCTTCCATAAATTGAATTAAAAGCTAAAAGTGTAATTAAAAGCTGATTAAAGTTAGAATTTGATACTTGTTTATACTATGTTATTGTCTTCGAAGAGCTGCCTGCCTCAGTTCCCATCAAATGCAAACTTACTGGTCGAATGAGAATAAAAGCACATCTGAAAATGTCAGGGGGTTTGAATAATTTTGAGGTCAAACACAAGTGGAGCCCAAGTCACCTGCATTTGATTTAGCTGTGATTCAGTGTGTGCGCATAGAAATCTGCGCACGTCTTCATGCCATAATGAATGTAAAAAGCCGACATTACACCAGCGTCCTGTCAGTGTCGGGATCAAATTTCAGGATTCAGATTTCTAAAGGGGATTTGGAGAAATATTAAACCAATTTAAAAACAAAAACAAAAAAAACTACAGCACAGGAAAAGAGATTACAATTTGAGGTCACAAGAAATGAAAACTGAAGTTTGTGAAGTATCAAAATGTCAAATTGCCAAAGATTCTTGGCCTTTAATGTTTGTGGACAGCCCACCTAAGTATATCGTCAATCCAGCTGCATGTAATTCAGATGTGGGTCATGACTTCTAGATTGTATTTCTCTTTGCTCGTTTTGAACTGAAAGAGCCATTGTGTTTCCATTTCATTTGGCATTTATCACATGTAGCTAAAACACAAGAAAGCCGTTAAAGTTATTACATGATGGCAAAGGATTTCTGCCATGCCAGGCCTTTTTCCAGATATTTTATGTGAAATGTTTTCCCCCCGCATTACTGGTGAGGAAACGCCATCGTTGCAGAAATATCTGGATGGTGTTTGAGATTAAGTTGGAGGATCTGAAGCTTTTATTTCTTGGCTTTTGTGACTTTCAACCACAAACCGGAAAGTCATAAAGAAAATTTTAAAAGAAAATAAAACAAAAGCTCTCCACCTTATTTAGTTTGTTTTCCATCCAGTGTTGAAAGTTAAAGGAAAATATTACAAGTGTGTACAAAGGCTATATTGGCTGGTTTAAACTTTTACTGACCAGGGCCAGTAAAATCCATAAAAGTGGTCTCAATCTGGAGATAAATCTTTTACTGAATTGCCTCTTTGCCTTATGTGTCACCAAGGCCAATTGTGACAACATTACAAAACAAGGGATTTCAAGCCCTGACAACCTTCCCTTTGATGCTGTTGCCTTATCGCACACCGAGCTGCTGCTTTCACAACAAACACGACGTCCACAGACCAGCTGGGCTGTAATAGATGGGAATTAGGAACAGTGTGGATGATCAAACTGGGAAGTGTTATGGTTTCCATTCACATTCTCAGGCAGCCAAGGGGATTTGAACCGATGACATCACAGTTAACAAGCCTGTGTCTCTAAATGTCATAGTGCTGCTGCTGCCCAGTTTAAATCAGCCGACAAAAGAACGATGACAACAGCTGCATAATTGCGGCCCAGGTTGACTGAATGTTGACGGTATCGCTGAGATCTTGGCAAACCCACTTTGTGACCTCGCTTCCACTTCCCAGTTTCTGGGATGCCATTAAAAAAAATTAATAAAAAATACTCCCACTCCTTAAACTTTTCCCACATTTTGCTGTATTACAGTCACAACCATCAATGAATTTTATTGGATTTGATGTGACAGGCCGAACAAAGTAATGCGTGGTTGTGAAGTGGAAGGAGAATGTCACTTAGTTGGTTTTTGAGTCTGTACTTTTTTGAACGACCTGTTGCTGCTGCTTATGTCTCTGCAAACTCCACATAGCCCTGAATAATTTTACCCATTCTTTTTTGCAACTCCAGCTCAGTAGGATTGGATGGAGAGAATCAGTAAACTTCAGGTTTTTAAAAGGTTTTTTGCATATTTGTCAAAACTGTCACAATGTCGCGATCAAGCTCCTCCACCTCCCTCCAGTGCCACTGTTGCCGTTTGGAGAAATGCACCGCTCCCGACGAAAACAGCCAAATCAGCGCCAGGAGGAAGGTCCTACTGCTGTCAGTCAATATGCGCTGCTCAGTGTGCTAATTGTGGAGAAACAACTTACCGTTCCATGAGAATCACTTACCTTCCGCCATGCGTGGCCATGCTAACTAGCCTTAGCATTCTTGCCAGGTTCTGCTGATGGGGAGAAGTTGAAGCACAGCAGGGAGAAAGACGGAGAGTGTGAGCAGCACGCGTTCATGCATGATTGACAGTGTTAAGACCCTGTGTGTTTCTGTAGTTGGCATTAGGAGTAGTGGGAGAAGCCAGAAGAAATTGATTTTTTTTTTTACAAATTATCTTTCTCATACTGTCAAATATTTGAAAAACATTTATTTTCAAGAAAGATCACATACCCCACCTTTAAGTCTTGCCACAAATTCACGTCTAAACTTTGACAAGGTCTTTTTAACACATGGTCATGCTTGGATCTAAACCGATCCGTTGTGGCTGGACGGCGAATCTCTGCCCTAATCTCAGGCTTTGCTGCTTCTATCAGGTTTTCTTCCAGGACTGACCTGAATTCATCTCTGCCCATATTTCCATCAACTCTGATCATCCTCTCTGTTCCTGCTCAAGTGAAACATCCCACAGCATCATTCTACCACCACCAGCTCTCACAGGGCAGACAGTGTGTTTATTATGATGATCAAAATAAATCAGAATTTTGGCTGTTTTGGCCAAAGGTTTCCCTTTTAGCCTCATCTGACCAAAACACTTTTTCTTCATACTTGATATGTTACCTGCTGTTGGGGTGAATACCTTCTTATGCTTAATAATACGTGTAAAATCTCACTAAAATACTTTGAAGTTTGTTCTTGTTTGGTAAGAAAATGCCTTTACGAAGAATACAGCATGAACACGTTCAGCGCTGCATGTTGTACTGATAGTCAGGCACGTGTGCCCCATTAATTTGACGTGATTAAATGACTGGCATTTGTCGGCTGCCCGGCACCGGTCAGCACCGGGGATTTGGGTTACATGAGCTTACATCTGGTCACTTCCTGCGGCGTCCACACTACGTATTTAACATCACACCTGCAAAATGAGGTCTTCAGAGACAGAGGCTTATGGAACACATATGAAGAGTTCACTTTGGCCTCCCCTCCCCCGACAGAGCAAGTTCAGAACGGCTATGAGAAAAATCTAACCTCTCCTGGGTCGGTCCAGGAAGTCCAGTCCAATATAGCCTGATGTCTCACTCCAATCACCGATCTGAAAACAAAACGGTCGCTTGCTTGTTTGTAAATCCGCACAGGGTCACAACTGTGGAGGTCGTGTGAGTAATCAGGCTTGTCATTAACCTGCTCAGATTGCTGGTTTTATCGGGACTGACACAGTTGGAAACATTAACCTTCGTTTACCTTGGCTTCAGGCCACATCTATTCACTGCTAAACGTCTTAGGATTGTTTAGAGTAGAGCTAAATAGAGCTCTAAGTATTTACTTTTGAACACCATGGAAATATTGACAGGCTTTTCAAATGGCTATTCAGAGAAACGAAGAGCAGTTGTTGGGGATTCGATTGATTGTTGGCTCGGACAGCGTTTTAGCTGCTCGTCAGCAACAAAGTGATGAAGAACTTCCTAAAGGAGGAGAGGGGGTAAACCAAGAAAGAAAAAGCTGTTTTCTCTGTGACCTGAAAGGCTTTCAGATGTGTGAGAAAATTCAACAGACGACGCCGCGGATGGAAAATTTAACGTTACACGGAGAATAATGATAAACAGAGAGAGGAAGGTGAGGAAAAGCAGAACCTCGGTAGCAACTTGGGATGTGCGTTCGGGACACGCTTGCAGATTCGTCCGAACTCTGCTTTCTGTCGGCCGTTAAGCTTCAAAGAAAACTTTCTCTGGATTTACTGCCGAAAGAATTACACTAAATGTTTTCAACCTGACAGTCCAACACTCAACTTATATTTAAAATGTTTGAGTGAGAGGTTGTAGGGGAATAATTGGAGCAACGAGACGTTCCCACTAAGCAAAATGTGTGTTTATTGTTCCTCACAAAAACTTCCAGGGGTTTTTCATAATTTTTGTGAACTGAAGAGACAAGGGAAGCTACAGACTGATATAAAAGAAATCAACTTCTGTGGGCAAATGAATCAGTCAGTAAACTGATTTTGCTGCAAGACCTCATCCATTTCTGCAGTGATGATTAAAAATCAGCTGCTTCTATAAACATTGAAAAAAGAAAACTGCTGTTGACAGAAGAACTAGAATGAACGATTCATCAGTTGGAGTTAAATGTTTCCCCTAAAAATGGCCAGTTTCTGAACTCAAGCAGCAGGTAAAACCAAACTAACCTGAAAAAAGAAGACATTTGAAAGACCTTCTGAAACCCAGATACTAATGATTGATGGAAGTCCTTTGGAAAATATGGCTCTTTAGAAGCAATATATGAGCAAATGCACCAAGTCTTTAGCACAGATTTGTGCCTAAGCAAGATGAGTAGGAAAATATTAAACCAAACATAAAAAATATGTTTTCATTGTCATCTCACAGTTTATATCATCTTTTATATTACATCTGAAATCCTCAGTTTGTAGCAATATTGTTTCAATATCAACTTCTTGCAGGACTCGCCTATGTCACAGAAGGAAGTAGCTGAGAAGTGGGCTCTCCTCTGAGTAGGTGGTGCTGGTCTGCTGAATGCCTGCAGACGTCTGTGATAACCAGGCAACAGAGACACAGGCTGCCCGGTCCTGCATCACAGTGGAATGACTCCTTGCAAACATTTTTTGTTCAGGATGTCTTCCAAAATGGATTATGGATGAAAAAAAGCATTTACTTTTTCTTTTCAGAGCTCGTATTTGCAAACAAGCAATGATATCCATCTTTCTGGTCTCTTTTCTTCTGCTCTTCTGCTTTGTCCCCCGAGTCAGACATAAATGATGTCTGCAAATGGAAACTACAATCAACATTTTTGTCTGTGTATTTATCGTTTTTTTTTTCTTCTAATGTTAGGTTGCAGGAACACTGAAAGCCTCAGTTGTGATCGATTTAACCACATTTCTAAGGGAGCAGGAGATAATTTCTGTCAATTTGATGCTGAATTATTGAGGGTTATGTGGAGTTTGTGTGACATTAGAAATTGTGAATTGCCTCATCCTTGCTTTTCCCCTATTCAAAGCCACTTTCAGTTACATTGAGCTCTGTTTCTGTGTGGTTTCTAAATACATTAGAGGTTTTGGGTATCAATTGTTTTTATGTATGAAGAGAAGAAATCAGTTAAGAACCTTGGTAAAATTTCTATTTAATAATCCAATTAAAGAAATTGTAAAAAAAAAATGACTTAAGAAAAAAAGGTTCCTTAGGTAAATGTGCATTTCATAAACATTTTTCAGATTTAAGAACCAGAATGAAAACACTTCGCACTGCAGGACTTTACTGCAAAACAATAGATTCTATGTGAAAATCTTTTCTGTTGCCCCTTACCAAAATTACTATGGAATTATACATCATTTTTTGCAAAAAATGTAAATATTTTTGACAGAATTTCTTGTCACTAAAAGATGATTTTATTTAGTTAAGATTCCATTGCTAGAACTAATTACCTGGACACAAGCACTATAGAAATAAAGTGTGAGCAAATTGAGGTTTTATTTATTAAATTGACTGAGAAGAATGAAGATGGTAAGCTAAATACTGGAGAAGGGTATTAATGTTTTCTCTTTTTTTCCCAACAGGCTGACTGTAGATTTAAGCTAAATCTACAGTCTTGAACAGTAATTATTAGTGATGCACTAATTGAAAATTTGAGCAAATATTGATATTTTATATTAAATCTGATACAGTGGCAGTACTTATCAATATTTAGTGATATTATATGTATTTTCCTACACTTCTGACACTGCTAAAGCGACCACACCGCCTACATTGTTTCCCTGCTTCAGTTTAACACCCATAATCCTCTGCTGCATCACTAGCACTGCCATGGTCGACCCTCGTCTCTCTCCCTCCTGAAACACAAACAGAAACGACGTCAAGATGAACCGATCCCGAAAATTTTTAAAAAAGACCAATATCGATACTGATATATCGTGCATGTCTAGTATTTATTTATATAGTTATTTATTTCCAGAGATTTTATTTCTTATCTATCTGCAGTTTGTTCTTTCTAACCACACAGAGAAGGCACACTTTAAATATGTGAAGATAAAGTTTCTTTTATTTTTTCTTTTTAAAAAAACAGAGTACAATCAAAGTGTTTCAGGAATGGGGCAAGAAAATCAAAATATGATTGCAAACCTCCTCAGTGACCTTCAACTTAATAACATGGGAAAACAAGATGGATGTTCACCTTCACATGCCTTCAATGTAGAATTTGTCTGTATTTGTAGACGGTTAATTGCTCGGCTATGTTTATGCAGGTTTGTTCTGTTAGGAATCAAAAACACACATACTTTCATTTCCCTTGGCTGTCCACTAAGACAAAAGACAGACACACATCAACACACCCACACACCTCCGCGTGGACCAGCAGCCAGCATGTTTCCCATTAAGCAGGCCGGGTATTAGGTTGTTCAAAGATGAGAGCCTTAAATCACAGGATTACAAACAACCTCAAGGATCAAATCAGCTGGGCAATTTGCTGTCCGGCGTGGTTATGTTCTCTGAGGCGAGTTTAGCCGAAGGCTGCCTCTCCTCTCTTATTTTCAGGATGTGTTTATTGAATGACATGTTTACAGCTTGGCCAAAAGTTGAATATAAAACTCTGTATTAGAATGTAAAAATAATGTTTGGAAAGGTTAATGCTCAGAAACATATTCATTTCAAAATGAGGTTTTGAAATAAATGCGTGTGCATTTCATAAACGTTTATGAAATGCACACGCATCTCATATGCATTTCATATGCGTGCACATATGAAATGCACACGCATTTCATATGTGAAACTAAAACAAATGTGGATATTTTGCTTTAGTAAAAATGATAAATAATTCTGTAGTAACTTTTTTAGGCACAGAAAATGTTTTCACATCAAATATTTTTTGTTTTACAATATAGCAAAAATGACAAATAGGTCATCTACTTCAAGTAGGGCATAATTCTGACTTTTTAAAAAACATTTATTGTTTATTGGTGATGTTGAAATGTGGTCTCCGATTGAACTGGACTGTCAGGTGGGATGACACACAAAGTCTCTGAAAGACAAATCAAGGCAAAAAATAAAATAGTCCATTCTCCAGAAACAAACAGTACACCTGATGTGGAAAACAAAACCATAATAATTACTACAAAAAACAAAAGAACATCTGGCGAATGACAACCTGCGGCTGTAACCTAACAAAAACACTAAATGAAACCAGAGAACAGACAGAGGGGGGAAAAGAAATCAAGAAGAAAGCAAAGATGGTCCATGTGAAATCACACACATATCCAGAAAATATAAAATATTGTAGAGAAGAGGAAGAAACATCAGCCGAAGCGAGGCACGAAACTCCACTCTGTATATCATCCAGCAGAATACAATAAAACAATTGTTATGTTTAGATGTAATTTATTACATGGCGTGATCGAGCAGTAATGAAAACTTCAGCTGGAGAAAAACTTTGAATGATAATGTTTTTTCTTTTTATTTCTGCATCGCAGAAAATCACAGACTTGGGGGATGCCATTCGATCATATTTAGGAGGGGGGAAATGTACCCTGAAGGAATAAAAACCCAGAGGGAACATTTATCTTACAGTAATACTGTAATAACTCTGAATCCAGGCAGTTTTCTGCTTGGAATAAAACCACAAACAGAGTCGTGGGGAGAAGAAAAAACAGCACATGAATATGTGCTTCTTTTTTCATACAGCTTTCTTATATTTTTGGCTTTTCTCACCTGCAGGTGTAAATGAGTTGGGCGCGGTGCGGCTAGCAGGAGCTTATTTGGATTTAAAGTGACAAGAGGTCCTAAAACGACTCATTCAGAAAAGAGGAGATGAAAATCTCATTATATAAGAATTATTTTGTGCAAAAGATCTAATGAACATGTTTTGTACTGCCAACTCACAGATCCATCCCAACTTATCCTTCGAAACGTGAACCAAAATAGTTCCCATTAGCTTGTTTGAAGCAAATTAGCTGAACATGGGATGAAAGCTACATCACACAGGGCTGAAGGAGAGAGACAAGAGGCCAAATGAACCTCTTAAAAGGAAACACAAACGAAACCAAAGAAGTGAAGCAACATCCCTAAGACCCTCCAAAAACCCAGAGTGGTTTCCTGGAGTACAGCTGTGACGTATAAATGTGTCGTGTGTTACAGATTCCTCTCCAGTTTTCTGTGAGGTCCTCTCTCCACTGCACCATTTCTCTCGACATTTCCTTTGCTGCTTCGTCTGTTGGTTTGTCTCCTCATCAACCTTTGCCTTTATTGTTTTTGGTTGGACGGCGTACATCTCATTCAAACTCTAATAAGCCCTCTGGAAATATTTTACATGTCCCAACTGGCCCCTAATACTTAATTTAGCTTTATTGAAACATGTCATTTTCCTACCCAAGGCCTTTTTGTGTTTGGTTTGACTTTATTTCTTTATTTTTTTATAGGTTATAAAAACGCTTCAGATTCCTTAACTTAGAGTGATGTATCCCTGAAACTACATTTTAATAAACACTTCGTACCCTGGTCGGCCACCTCTGGGTCTCAGCTGAGTAAGCATGGTGCAGAAATCCCATAATTGTTTCTGAACCCCAAAGATCCAAAACACGCAACTCTGACCAACTCCGTCCAAACTCTTGGTCTACGTCCAAATCGTGTCTCTGGTTCCTCGTACGCAGGCCAGAGGAGGAAGCGGTGCCGTGAAATGAATCCGCTCCATTTGGTTCCAGGTTATTGGAAGTGACGGCGTCATAAAGCCACTCAGGCTCCCTGGAGCTGCAGACGAATGTACACAACCGAAACCTCAGGTGTTAAAATTTCAGGCTGGGTTTACGTCTTGACTCTTTAACGGAAAAGCGATTGTTAAACAAGTTTCGTTTCTGTGGTGGATAATGTAAAGTGACAGTAGCTCATGAATTATTCACTCAGCCTTCAGGAGGTGAAGGCTGAGTGGCTTCAAAAGCCCAAACCTTTTCAAATTTTGGCTGGATTAGTTGTTTTTTTAAAATTTAAATCAGGGCTTGTTTTTGAGTTGCAGGAAGCTTGGCCTCAAGAGTTTTTATTTTCCTTTGTTGTACGGTTTGTCGTTGAGTTTGTCCCACTGCCTGACTTTTGTCATTATCAAAGTGAGTAATGCCAAGTGACAGCTCCTGATTGTAAGAGAAGGAATCCAGAACAGTTCAGAACTGCATCAAGCTGCTCTCAGGGCACATTAAAAAAATATATATATACATATTTTGAGTTGACAAAAAATCAATGCTAGCATGTTAGCTCTCATCACATTATGTACAACAGAGGAGACTAGGGCAAGTTGAGCCAAAGGGTAAGTTGAGCCGATCCTTGTTGCTAAGACACAGTAAAAAAAAAAAAAAAATGTGACCAGTCAGTGAAGGCAGGAAGTGCATGGATATGGTTGTTGGACTTTTATTTCTAAAAAAAAAAACAATATTCACTCTTAAAAGTGAGTTTCATAGGAACTGTATTTAGACCCCAACAGGTATTTTTACATTGATTTTATATATTATGCTATGTCTGAGCTGCAACATGCGATCATAAACCAAAGGTAAAAGTGTAACATTTTAGCTGCGGCCTCAAATAAAGTCAAACTGGAAGCTGTAAGTAGTTGAACCATGAAACAAATCATTTTGCTATGTTTACACACGTTCTGAAAATATAAGCAGAATAAGTTAGAGACCAAATTAAGGCTTTAATGTTGTGATCCTAAATATGAAGTGTCCCCTTTGATGACTTCATGTATCCCAAATAAATAAACAAATAAATCGGTTAATGTTTTTTTCATCAGGACATTTTTACACGTCGTGAACATTTCTGAGGGCCTTACAATTTCTAGCCATTAACAAACATTATTGTTAATTATTTGACTTCTGGTGAAAGTAGTTACGCTTGATTTAATTTAAGGGTGTCAAATTAAAAGGGGGCGAATAAGAGAATGTGCCATTATTTTTGCATTTTTGTTTAGAAATATCTAGGAAGCCTGCTCGTCTTTGTCTTCCAGATCAGTCACAACAGGCCGACTAAAGACAGTGATATTACAGAAAATTTTATTAAACAATCATGAACGGTTTTAAAAAGCTGCATAATTTCTTCAAGAAATTACCAAAAAAGAAGTGAATCTACTTAAGTCACAAAAACTAACCTTTAAATAAGCAAGAAATTGAAACCGAAGTCATCTGTGAGGGATGAAACACAGGTAGTGCACTTATTTTTTTCATCTTATTATGCTTTATTGAAAAATGGGCATAGATATAAAAATAAAAACAACAAAAATAAAAAAATACAACCTCTTGGCTTACAAGCTGTGGAAAACAGAAAGTAATCTTCTAAACCATTACAAAGGAATAAGTCAGAAGCTGCCAGGAGAAAAACATTTTCACATTGTCTTGGGCTCCGAAGTAAAACTCATTTCGATTAATTTAAAAATACAACAGTAGAGAGCAAGAGTTAAGCTGAGTGTCAACTTAAAAGACGTTAAAAGTGAAAGAAAGAGAAAAAAACAGTTTAAAATGGATTTTTGTCGATCTGATTACATTTTCTTACAGAGACATTTTGCTGAAACTCATTATTACCGTGTTTGATTTCCATAAATTCATAGTTTCAGTGCTGGCAACCCAGCATAATCTAGTGATTGAACATGAGAAAATGTCAGAGGTTACAAAATGTTATTTTTCTTTACCAGTTTCAATGGTTGGAGTAGTTTGGTCATGAACAACAAATAATAATAATAATAATAAAAGGCCTTATTGAAACACTTTGTTTTCTGAGCAATGTCTTTATATAATTTACTTTAACCACACAGAATTATTGAGTGTTCAGTTCTAGTCCATTTATGAGAGATTAATTACAAGATTATTGCACCGTTTGCTCCAAACTGGAAAGAAAAACCACAGATAGCAACAGAACATAAACCAGCACAAAATGAAACACAAGAGCATAAAAACAATGATCGGAACCACCTGGTTCTGAATTAACAGATTTGAGTAAGACTGAGTGCTGGCAGATTGAAAGCACATGCTGGTCGCTCTGATCTAAGCTGAGCTTTGGTTCTCTCTCGGCTCATTGGCTGCTGAAACATTGACTGAAGTAAAACAATAAAAGTAAAAAAAATAAAAAATTGCTCAGTTGGTTTGACTCGAGCTCAGGAAATGCTTTGCGCTCAAAGACAATTTCAAAAGCCTTCTTTAAAGAAAAATATGTCAGCTGTGGCAGCTCTGACATGTTAGCATCTCATTTTGACTGGTAAAGAAACACCAAGAGAGACAAAAACGAAAAAAAAAAAATATATATATATATACATTTAGCATAAACAGTCAAACAGTGATGGTGTTGTATTTCTTTGCATACAGGATTACATGCTCTTTATTTGTGGTAAAGAAGTTTAATACTGAAAAATTCACCTTCATTTAGTAGCTCTTACCTACTTATGATTAAAAAAACAATTAGTAAGATTCCACATATAAAAAGAACAAAAATACACTAAAGGACACATCTGATAATAAAGTGGCTCAAAAAAAAGTGGACAAACAAAAACTTCCCTTTCGCCAACCCCAATATTCCCTTTGTGACATTCATGACCGGACTAATTTTGACAATTTTTTAGCTTTTTATTCCTAAAAAAAGGAATGGTGTTGGTATAAAACACTAAACCTGTGACCGCAGAGCACCCACACACTCCAAAACATGCAAAAAACCTTAAAAGAAAATAGATTTGTACTGCAACAACAACATCCCACAAACAGTTGTCAAAACACAGATGCAACCGAAGTCTTTTTATTACTTTTATCTGACTTTTTTCCGTGTTTCCTGAAACATCAGATTTTCATCATGACGTTTCACCGAACGGGACCTGACAAAGGTCGGATCAGCCACATTTCAAGGTCGGAACGACTCGTTCCATTAACGTCAGGCAGCAAAATACAGCGACTTACTAAAATCTGCCTAATTGTTCAGTCAGAGCAATAAAAATGGTTGGATCTAGTTAATTCTGCCACCAATTAACCTTTTATTCAACTGCTGCAAATTATTCAGTGTGGGATTAAGTTACAGCAACATGTGATTAATGCCTTTTAAGACTTTTTGCACATCTTCAGCAAAAGTGCCAATAAAGGTAGATAGATACAACTCTTTTCACTTAAAAAAAACCCTAAACCTAAGATCATAGAGGAATCCATGATTTTTGAAGTGGACATGTTTTCTGTTGCTAAATTGTTTAAACTAAAATACTTTCTTTCTCTTGCATGGCTTCAACTTCGTCTGGCGAAAGTCCCGTTGTCAGTAAAATGCTTAAGACTTTATCTTATCTCCCAGTTGTTAGTAGATATTTCCTCTTAAATAAAATGAAAAAAAAGTGATACACTGTCGTATAAATGGCTCTGACTCCTTTGTGAACATACAGCAGCACCATGAGGCTGGTGTCTACACAGTGGGGGACTCCTCTAAACGAAGCGAGGCGCCATCAAACATGGACGCCCGGCTCGCCTCTGACCATCAGCGGCCGCTAGAGTTCAGCTGTCGTGTCTGGAAAACCCACATTCTGTGTCGAAGGAGGAGGAGGAGATGGAGGCCAGAGGGGAAATTTGTAGGACATGGTGATGGAGAACATGCAGGTGATTTTCTTGACAGAAGAAGAAGAAGAAGTGTGGGAGGAGATGGAAACCTGGGAATCTTTGTTGAGGTTGAATCGTGGTGTATTTTAGTAGAAAGGGAGACACGTTTGCCTTGCATGAGTTCCCTTTGGCGTTCGCAAATGAAGCACTTCTTCACTTCACCAAAGCGCAACTGATGCGTCGGTGCGTGAGCGTCGTCTTGGAGACGTTGTTAGTGTTCAGGAGGTTATGAAGTCACAAAGCTTTTGTGTGAGTTGGAAAGCTTGAGGTTTCTCTTTACAGAGGTGTAAAAAAATAAAATAAAATAAAAACCCTGACTATTTACAGTCACAGAAGCAGAGTTAGTTCAATTCATCCACGTTCAGACTAAGAAAAACAACCCCTCCTCCCCCCCACACACACTTTCTGTTTGCATCCTGCTGTTTCAAAGTTTCATCACTGCATCTGGAGCTTGTGTGGATTTCAGAAGACGACTCCTCGCCCAGTTGGGGTGGGGGGCCGGGGGGGAGAGACGGCGGTGCGGTCAGTGCAGGTTTGGAGGTGAGGTGCTGCTTCTGCAAGCGGTCCACAGAGGTGGACAGGTAGGTAGCGTACAGCGTGTTTGCATACATCCAAAGCAGTGTCAGGGAGGTACGGAGGTTTGACCTGGGGGGGAGGTCAGACTAGGAGGCGGTGCGCTCCATGCCCCTTTCTCTGCAGCTTAGACTTTCTTGGTGTTGCGTCTCTTGGATTTTTTCACCCTGGGGAGATAAGCAGAGGTATGTAAAGGTTAGGGTTTTGGTTTTTTGTGAAGTTATTGCAGTGTGTAGATAATCTGTTTTTAATTCAGCAGGATGTAATAGCAGGAAAACATTCTCCCGTTCAGAGAGGCTGGATGGGAGAATGCGGCTTATGTAGGAAAGCTTGAACCAGTAATGGAAATAGCAGAAGCTACATACAGCTTCTGGTTACCGCAGAAACCAAATGTGGCCAGCTAGAATGACATTGCCATTCTGAAGTCAAATTTAACAAGTGACATTTTTGATTCGCTACATCTGAAGGAAGATACTAACCTCTGGGAACAAGAACTGCTATTTATTATAAGTTCACAAACTGTAAAAACACAAAACCTCACAGAGTATTTTTGATCCAGTTTCTAGTGTAAATATCTTAGTACACTTGAAATAAGACAAACTAAGTTACAAGTAACTTTTCAGCAAAATACCAGAGCTTGTTTTAAGTCAATAAATGTAAAATATTGATTTTTAAAAAAGTACTAGTTCCACTAGCAGAATATTTTACTGATATAT
>CAEGAF010058466.1:0-41298 GCA_903067075.1 Micropoecilia bifurca
CTCTCTCTCTCTCTCTCTCTCTCTCTCTCTCTCTCTCTCTCTCTCTCTCTCTCTCTCTCTCTCTCTCTCTTTCTCTGTCTCTCTCTCTCTCGCTTTGTGTTCGGCAGTGAGGTGCAGAGGCAGCAGTGCAGATGAGCTATTGCAACGACTGGCTGGTCCCTGTTGTGTGCTGATAGGTTTCTGTCTTTTTCTGTTCAAACACAGGTCTAATCAGGCACTTTAACAGGCTGCCTAGTTCAAACACATCACCCTCAGCAATGGGAACCTGGCAAACACACGACTTGTATTTATGAAGAAAAGCAAGCGTGACGGACCAAACTAGTTAGTCTTGCGGACAGATAAAAAAAAAGGATTTTATTTATCCAATTCTGACCCGAAATCTAAAATTATTCTTATTTTTTTAATGAATGATGACTGAAGGCTCATAAAAGAGGTCAAATGAACAGAACTAAACCTTAGCAACTCCTGGAGTTTAACCCCAAACTACACAACAAAATAAAGGCTGGTCAGGAAACTAAGGAAGAAAGGGATCTTAATTACTGACTAATAGAACGCTCAAAAAAGAAAAAGATACAAGAATTGTATCATTGGTGGTCATCAGCATGGTTGCCAATGACAGGATTAAGTTGTTTCTCTGCCGTTAGTAGCACATACACGAACATAATAGGCAGCAGTAACAGACGCCTCCTGGCTACGACTGGTTGTTTCTAGTAAGCAGTGGAAGAAGACGGAGGAACTCAATTTTCAAAGATTATCTCTCACACCATGATGTCACAACATAGTAACAGTTTCAACAAATTTAAAACAATTTTTTTAATCAAAGTTGCATATTTAATGTGATGCTTCATTATTATTAATTTTAAATAAATGTTAAATTGGTTGTGTGTTTGGGTAGGTTTTAATGCAAATTTCGCAACAAAACTCATTCATCTTTTATCCATACATGGTGTATGGAAGGAGTAACTTTGAGATGTTGAAGTTTGGTAAATCATTATCTGGGCTTTCCCAAATTGCTTAAGCATTAAAGTAATACAAAAACTCTCTCTGATATTATCCTGGCATTGCCCAATTTTACGCATTCCTCACTCAGCAAGGAAGAAAAGGCTATTTGGTTTGTTAAGCAGTGTGTGTCAACTTTTAGTTTCGACTGTCGGCGTGGATCCATGAGACGGGAAGCGAAACGACACCCTAAAAGTTTGCGTGTGAGTACGGATGGAACCCGGCAGAACCGGGTTCTGGGTTATTTGAAGTTTGGCAGGTTTGCAGTGAGCCCACAGCCAGATCTCTCACACACATGGATGAATACAGCACACACTTACAAAGATCATGCCTCTGCGTTAATCCCTTTGTGCTCGGTGGCTCAATTCCACTGAGGTTAATTAGCGATAATAAGAGGGAACCACCGATCTGCCACAGAGCGAACTCCTCTAATTTATTATCACTGAACCCTTTGTATTCCTCACAGGCCCTTTTTCCTTTTCTTTCTCGCACCTGTTGTGTGTAAAGGTGTGTGTGTGTGTGTGTCAATGTGGATGCATGGCTTGCATGTGTGTGGGAGGGATGCTGCAGGTAGTGGAATATAAAATAACTTGGTGACAGTAGCCTTGAATTTATTTTATTATATGCATAAAATACATGTATGCATATAATAAAATAAAAAATAGATGTATAATTTTTTTATATTGTCTAGAGTAAATTCTTTTGTCTTTATAACATTGTGTTGAATGAACGTTAAACGAACCCAAAGTCTGATCTGGTTGAAAACATTCAAAGAACAGGGCGGCACAGTTACAGCATGTTTGACCTTTGAACATAAAATTATTGCAGAAAATATGTGTGTGATGCAATTTTTGGAAGGATTTCACACTGAGAGTTTATGTGCACTTGAGTTGAGCGTTATTACAAACCGGTAGAGTCTGGCCTGTCTTCTCTCTTTTGCTCCGTTTCAAAAAGCTGCACACAGCCACATCTTACTCATCAGCACTGGGACTGAGATCATCGCTGGATGTTTTTATCTGGGTCTGATATCCTGAGGCTGCCAACATGTCCTCAAAATGAACTGTAACTCAGTGCAGTTCTTAATCAGTTTTCCTAAAATAAGAAATATTACATGTTGCTGTGTGTTGTTTGTAATTAAATTATTGTATTTGATTCTAATGCACAGCCAAGGCTAAAATGATCCTTTCCCCTGTCAGAGTGAAATGGTATTTATTCTAATCAACATGTAAATTTTTTTTCCTTTATTTTATGATTTTATAGGGGTCCAAACTTCAATCTAATAGATAATCTGTAAGGAGAGCTCAAAATTAGGGTGATGGTAAGGAGGCCTTCCGATCTGAAACACTTGGAGCTCATCACTAAAGGGAAATCATTAGATGTATAGAAAAGCTGGTCAGTAATTATAAGACTTTCCATGCTGCAATGCCAATTGAGATTTTTATTGCTATTTCTCAATTACTAAGAAGAAAAGAATTTTCAACTTGCCGTTTAGCATTGAAATGTCAGCAAAATTGACTTATTCTTCTTCTGCATCGTTCACGTTGTTTGATCGTATTTCTCCTTTAATTGGCTGTAAAAGCTGCTCCAACATGCCATGAGATCAGCCACAGTAATGGAGAACTACAGCCGCACAATAAAGTTTAATAGAGCATCTGATGGCTGCTAGCGAGTCGTCAGGTTGTTGTTCTGTTACTTTTGTGAAGGATTTACAGATTCAGTTCAGAGTCCTTGAACATGACTGCTGTTGCTTCCTCAGCTTTGGTATTTGCTTTGAGTTTTTAAGCATCTAAGGATTTTGGGTCTGAATTGATTTTCAGTCTCCCCCTTTTAAAAATGTCTGACAAGGGGAATGAAATGGCTGCATATCAGTGACGACATGTTTCTGTTCAGTAGGTGATATATGTGCTCAACCTGAGTGTACAGTGAACTCACTCTTCCAAATAAGAAGAACAGGTGGAAATAGTAAATAATTTTTAGGTTTAAAGTCCTTCTAGGTCTTTGAGTTTCCATCATGACTCATAGCAACAACTGTGAGCTAAAAGCTGCTGCAGAGTTAGCCTGTGACTGTGCATGCGTCTGTGTAACAATGTTCACCTGTGGCAAAGTTTAGCAAGAAAATAAGAAGCTGTGATGACATACGAACAGAGGTTAAAAATATCCCCAGGCATGTTTTGGCTCTTTTGTTCCTTTCGCTCATATTGATAGAAGAATCTATCATTTCTATCAGTTTTTTTTTTACTGGATTTCTTTCTGGTTCCCTGGTGATGTTTCATGAAAATATGTAAATCTATGATTGTAATTAAATTGAAACAACCCAAAGCAGGTTAGATTTCCTAATACTGAGAAAAGTCTCTCTGCTTTTTAGCACGAGAAACGTGCAACTTGCTTTGATGTTGTCAAACAAAACAAAGCAAAAAAAAAATCCTCTCTTAAGTTATGCTACGATAAACAAATGATCAGTAAAGCTGAAATTCTTAAAATAAAATTTCCTTTTTTAACAGCTCTATCTTGGGATTCTGTGTAAACCACACGGCATCACAGAGTACAACACTGGGTAGAGCTGTTCCCAGATTAATCTACTCTGTGGTGATGGCTGTGTTAATTACATGCAATGAAAAGTAGTTTACTGAAACAAACTGGATGTTGCTCAAATTAAATTTCTAAAAAGAGAAAAGAGAGGTAACTTCTAATTCACTTGCTTCTCAAAACATCTGCCCAACTTTTAGGCAATTCATTTTACACGGTTGGGATCATAAGTTTACATGCACCAATCATTAAAATGCAGAGATTTATGGATTAAATACCCTCCTGTATTCAATCCTTCATCCCTGAGTCTCCAGCACCAGTACAAAGTGAATATGATTTTATTTTTTCAGAAATTCTAATACAGAGATTAATGCCTGTTAGTTTGAATATGTAAATGAGTCAAACGAGGTGCTATTATTTTATCTTTGTAATAAGTTACTGCAAGCTAAGTGCTCTGTAAATGTTGCTCTGTTCTATTTTTCATTAGGAATTACAACACTGTTGCTGCACTCAATGTGATAACATAATATGAGCCAGAGTCAAAGTTTTATGTCTGTAGGGAATCTTTAAGTGTGGTCTAAATGTCCTAAATCATGTCCTAAAAAATGATTTAAAAGAAGCCTGAGTTTAAATCTTGACTCGTCTTCACTCCAAGATTAGATCTTAAGAGGCAAGATTTTGTCTAATTATTATGTCTTAACTCAGAGCAAAAAGCAACAAACCAAATTTATTTATTTTTTTAATCTTTGCAATTATATCAAGATAAAAAAAAAAAAAAAAAAACGCTTGCAAAAGATTGACATGCAAGCAGCCCAAAGCCTGTTTGCCATGCTGGTGATAATCCAGTAAGAACTCACAGGAGTAGCAAGACGTGTCAGAAATGGGATCGACAACCTACTGGAAGAAGAGGTGACCGTAAGGGAGCGTGACTGTGTCCATCATTAGTAACTTCAAGTGATAAAACATTCATACTTTCTGAAAAGCACAGCAGAGAGAAGCTCCGGCGTGTTGTTGCTGGATGAGTCCAGCTCTGGTCCATGTGGACCTGATGGGTTTGTGCAGAGCGAGCCAGCAGAAGAATGACAAGCAGGCTGCCTTAAGGGCAGGTTAAAGTACTCAAGTGGGACCATTAGAGTTTGCAGGCTGGTTGTCTTGCAGTAGTACAAGTGAAAAGAGAGTGCTTGATGAAATAAGCTATGACATCCACTGAGGAACTTCACTTTCACATTTTAAGACTTTTGCAACCATAAACAAACGTATTAGCATAACTACTGTGAGTCTTTCACTGTAAGGATCCAAAACAAACAAACTGCTCATTGAAAGTGTGTTATTTTCCAGAAGAATATTGACCTAAATCCCACTGAGCACTGACAGAAATCTCCAGATTTCACCTGATCTAACAGAACAGCTTGTTCTTGAGATGCTCAAAATGGCCCAACTACTTTGTTTTGTACGTCCTTTTACAAGTAATTATGTTTTGCACAATTCCTTATCAAATGCACACTCTTCCTTCCCAGAACACTTTCCATCCAGCGCAACCACAGCCATGCATTTTTAATACCAAAATCTTTTTGTGGTCACTGTGCAGCATATGATGAGGCCATATGGATCGCCTTCGTCAGAGGAGTGAGACAAGTGTGTGTGAGCTGATGCATATGCAGCCTGTGGGGCATTTTCAATTAGCAGCACATTCATATTTATGTATCTGTGTGTGTTTTTGTAATTTTCTGGTGCATATAGGTCAGTACGGCTCTTTGTGTGTGGTTGGTCATGCACTGCCACAGATCATTAATAATATATCAGTCCTACTCTCGTGCATTTAACACTTGGTTTCACATGCTTTACTCATACGGCTTCTCAGCCGGAGAGAGATGGCGTTATCATTAAAACATCTCTTTCCATCAGCAAATCCACCTCTGTTCAGTGTATGCAAAGAACACGTTCAAATGTCAATCTTAGAGTGGGCTGCTGTTCCCATGCAAAGTAAGAAAACTTTAATGTTTGAAATCAACACGTTGCTGAGTCCTAAAGAAGTTAGATTTAAATTAAATGGATATTAATGCTTCAGTTATAATATTCAGTATGATTTTATTTGCAATAAATACGTTTATATACTCGGATCAGTCTACATCATAGCTTGCAAATTATTCACGGTTAACATGAATCCATTGCCCCATTTTATTATATTTTTTTTGCATTGGTGTGCTGTCTTATTTAAAATTGATTGAATGATTTTTCATATTGATTTTTTAAGAACACAAATACAACAAATTGTGACAATACTTGATGTTTCAAAAGACACCATTGATTTTTATTAAGTTTCTACCCTTGTAACGTAGTGCATTTTTTCCAGTAAGCAGGCATAAGTGGCAAGTTGGACAGTATAGTTTGATCACCGCTGTGGTCAAAGTATATTTCACAAACTGTATAATGATTTTTTTTTTCCTGCAGGGACTTTCATTGTTCTCTGTATTCATGTGTGGGATCTCTGGTTGGTCTGGCTAAAACTAAAATGGATGGATAAAAAAAAATGTATTTACTCTAGTATTGTGAGTATTTTTATATGTCTCACAGAGTCTGACGGTGAAATAAGAATATGCAAAAATTGCACAAAAGGTTTTGTTTTTATTCAGAAATGCATGACCAAATTCTAAAAGATGTTTGGTTGTAATATTTTCTCAAATGATTTAGAAAAAAAAAGAAAACTCAACAAAAAACTGCATATTGTTGTGGGAAAAAAATCTCCAACCACTGTTAGATGAAATCACACAGGATTGTTTATATATTGCACAAAATATGGCAAGCTTTCCAGATCATCAATAATGAGCAAGTCAGAGTAAATCAGAGTTAACTCAGGTTTTATACCAAAGCCAAGGAATCCAAAACAAGGGGAGACAGTCTGGCTGCAACAAGGTCCAACCTTGTGTGTGTAACCCAGACGGGTTCATTTGGTGAGAGTTTATAATCACTTAGAATAAGTAATATGACCATCAGATTAATACAGCTACTATGTGTTATCATATTGTAAAAATCTCCACCGCAGTAGTTCTGAATGTTATTAATGGAAGAATAAATGATCAATAAATTAAATCCAAACCGATCATTTGACTTGTGGAGGCTCAAACCCAAAAGAACAAATTTTATTAAAAGAACTTGAGTAGTATGTAAGCTGCCCATATTTGGTGTCATAATTTGAATCGACCCCCGTCTCCACCTTCATGTTTGAATAGGAAAGTGAAAAGAAAGACGAGAAAATAACAAGAAGTGCAGAAAAGAACCGGCGGAGGAGGAGACGGTGAATAGGTGTGTTTACGAGCACCAGCATTAATCTCTGTCAGGGTTTTGGTCAATATTGTCTGTGGTCTCCACCAGTGGATGTCAGTGTAAATGATTGATATGGCAATAATCTGTTTACCCATGTGGCTTAAAGCAGTGGTGTGCTCTGGAATATTGAATAAAAAGCACAAATCCTCTTTGCTCTGCAATTCTTCACAGGTTCATGTGGGCAGACAGACACGCCGACTCTCACCTGGAGGTACAGCAGTGAGCTGGTGAGGCTACTGAGCGCTAGTTAAAAACAAAGTCTTTAGCTGGATCAGTTTGAAGCATCCCCTCCCGATAGGCGAGGTCTCCGCTCCTTTGGTCAAAGCTGTTTGCTATCCTGTGTTCACACTTGCTTTGCAATCACCTCAGGACAGGACATCGATGCCCTACTTGCACTGAACTGGAAAGGATGAAGACTCAATTTGAACTTATTTTTCCCACCTGCCTTTTTCTTTTAAAATGACCAAAGCAATAACCAAAACAGAGATTTGTTTAGCTTGAAATGAAATGAGATTGACCCGGTATGAGAGGCTGAGGAGAAAACAGAAACTGAATTAAAGTGTTCGACCATATCTGAAAAACACACGCATGATGTTTTTAACGTAGCAGAGATACAGCAGAAAAGAGAGTTGTCTTCTAAAGATGGCCAAAGATGTTTTGTGTCCACATTTTTCACCTTTTTTGGTTTTGTAAATAGTGCTCTGTGAATTAAATTCACATCTTAACCATTCCGACAATGCCACACGGAAACACTGTAACTGGACGACTCGAGCGAAGTCTCGACATCTTTGCTGTCACATTAAACACAAAATTGTGTCACCAAAATTGGCTTTGACTGAAATTTGGCCTCTGTGATCTAAATAACCTGCATCTGGCTGAGGATCCACTGAGAGGCAGATAAGACGTTGCTTCGCTCCCGAGGCTTCAGCCACTGGCGGAGTCACTTCGACTTCTCATCTGCAGCTTTTGCCGCCTCCACCAACCTTAAGGCTCCAGGCGTCTCTTGATCTCAGCTGGTCAGCTTATCGACCAGAGTTGCTGCTTCAGACACTCTCACGCGCACATACTATGTAGATCTGGAAATAGTAGATCTGGAAATATTAGATTTAGCACTGGCTGGTCAACAGAGCATCTTAGGAAATTTGCTACCCTTTAAGGCTTGTCTGAAATCTCAAAAACACTTGAACAAACTCTTCTGTGAACGTGAAACTTCAAGTGGATTTTTATTGTGACTTTTTTTTTCTTGTAATGTCATTTTTGACTGCATACGGTTCACTTGAACAATTGTGTGCCATGCTATGGCATACACAAGTACTTCTTATTGAGATTCTGCCTGCAAGCAGTTCATGTTAAAACTTGATTTGCATCTTACAGCTGCTTTTACAGTTTTTATAACCATTTACTTGTTTTAAATGATCAATTTAACATTTTAAAACAACTTAAAAAAATACTTCATTTAATTTTTACTAGAAATCCCCTCATTTCAATGAAAACAGTAGATTACACCACAGAAGTGAAGGAGCATGATGCATATCCCAGAGATGGATGATGCTCTCAGTTGGCTATTTTAACGTTGGTATCAATGCGACACGTATTGGATCGTGTCCACGTTATTGACGATCGAGCGGAAAAGAACAAGAAAGGTCAGCAGAATAGAGGCTAAAGCGCCAGCCGCTGTCAACGCTCACTCTCGGTCACTCAGTCGTCCGCCAGAGGATTTTACTGCTACATTCGCACATTCTCTGACCTGCTGATTGTTCCAGACGTCTCAGCAGGGGGGGCTGCTTTGAAAAAATCTTCAAAAAGAGTAGAAACCAAATGGTGGGGTCCTTACATGCCCCATCCCTCTGGAACATCTGTTGAAGATTTAAGGATTACAAAGCAAAAGAGAAAAACAGATCAGCTGCCCCCAAAAATCGAGTCAAGCTTGTCAAGTGTGTCAGTTTGGAAAAGAAAAGATATATTAAATATGTCGTAATATATTAAAGGCACTCATTGAGTTAGAAACTGTGGTAACACTTTATTTGAACCAGTGTGCAACAGACTGACATAACACCGTTATAATCATGACATGACACCTGTTGTGAACACGGAGCCTTTATGAATGTTTGTCATAAAGTGTCATTTAGTAAATAATGACACTTTTAATGCTTAAGTTTTAGTACAGCGTTGCATTAAGTGTCATTATTTACCTAGTCATTCAAAGCTGGCAATTTTGATGGACTTTTAGTGCAACTTTGCATTAAAAGTGTCACTGTTTATTTACAGAATGACACTTCATGGTAACATTCATAAACATTCATGACGACTCCTTCCTGTTTGTGTCAGGTGTTATGTCATCTTAATTTTGTCAGTTTTATGCACACCTTTTAAACTAAAACGCTACAGAATATTCCATTATGTACTGACAAAAATAAATCTTTTTTTAAAAATTACATTTTTAACATGGAGTGTGAATTGAAATGCTTTGCATGCATGCGTGCTTATGCATGTTTAATGCGCCACACCACAAGCACACTGACTTCACATATGCTAATGTCATTTTCTTCCACCAGACTAGCTGACAATGATGTTTTGGAAAATCGCCTAATGTACTCCTGCATGGCTGTTTCCAAAATAGAACTTGCTAGCAAGCCACTATATGCAGCAGACCCCTTCGTAAGACAGGTTGGTCACATTGTTGTGCACTGTTGACTTTTTTTCCTCCCGTTAAGCCATTTCCTGTCCTTTTTTTAATTCCTACAAGAAATAAAAGGAATTTAGACGAGATGTGGTTGTAAGTTGAATAAATGCGTTACAGCTGTCTTAAAGGTCGTGGGAAGACTTGGTTCCAGACTGTCCTGCACTCTACCTGTCCTCATAATCTCACACGATGTATCCCATCAGACGGAGTAATAATAATATACCACATTTATTTACTTTTTTATAGGGTCATATTACATATTTATGAGCAGTCGGGATCTTAGCCGCTGCATGCTAATGAAATCACCAAGCTAACTGAGGCACAGAGGAGTGCGGATATTTTATGACGTGGCTTCTCTGAAATTCCTCATTTTACCTAAACTAAAAATGACATTCGGAAATAATTTGTCACTATGAAGACGAGCGAATTAAATATTGATCTAACCGCTGCATCTGTTTTTCTAAATTTATCGCACTTTATTTATGTTTTACTTCTTGCCCCAAGCCTGTTATTCTTCAATTTCTGGCCCATACATAATGGATGCTATGTGAGTACGTCAGGACCGAGTCAGACTGCGGGCCTTTTGGGCTCTACAGCGAGAGGGAGAGAGATGTGGAGAGCCACAGACTGACTGGGAGTCTGAGCCAAGCCTTGGCAGCTAAACAAACAAATAAGAAAAATAAAGAAAAATATGATTTATTATTATTTTTTTTGCCTCAGGGAGAAAAACCTCATAGCTGACAGAGGCAGGACCACTGACTCCTGTTGGGCAATGAAAATAAAATGTCATAACGTTAACACATTCTGCTTCATTTCACTTTTATGTAAATAATACAGCTGAGTATACATTTAATAGTGTTTTTATTTTGATTTTTCACTTAGTCAAACTCCAAGAAATTGCAAGATTTCCTCTGTCATTTACCGAAGAAGAGATGTACCTGAAGTGGCTTTGAAAACAATATTGCACTGAGATGTTAACTGTTGATTGACTTCTGACAATTATAGTAGCATGTAGTACATATGTCAGAATGCTGTACAAAACATCTTTATTCTAAGGACCACAGAAACAAAAGTTGTAGTTTTGAGTGAAACTGAAAATGACAGGATTACAAGATGATCCACTTTTATGCATAATAGCAGTTCTTGCATGAATAGTGCCCTCGATGCACAACTCCTTCAAGTGTCCCAAAGCGTGACATCATTAGCGCATCAACTCTACACACGTACATATGCGTATACGGGCTGCACAATGTTGCAGTTGGTAGCACAGCAAGAATGTTCTGGGTTTGAATCCTGACCTGTTTTTATTTTTATATTTTTCCATTACGTTTTTTCGCGCCTCTGCATACATTCTGTCGGGTTTCTCCGGCTTCCAGAGCGTGTGTATGTGTGCATGCACGTGTGTGTGTATGCGTGTGTGTGGTTGTTTTTCCTGTGTGTCTGTATCGTCCTGGGATGGACCGGCGACCGTTCCAGGGTGCGGCTGCATTGACAGTGAATGAAAAATGTCGAAACTATAAAACGGGCTGGAGTAAATCTTTGAAAGGTTTGACAAAGAAATAACTTCACAGTAGGATAATTACTGTGGTTTCAACCACAAATCACCAACTTGTGCGGATGAAACGTTTGTTAAAATGAACTGTGGAACGACACCTGTTTTCATTGAAAGAGGGCGCACAGACCAGGAGACCATGGCTTGGACTGCTAACAGGAGGGTGATAGACAGTCTTAAGACTGTAGGGATGTCTTTTGCTTAGAACAGGCCTCCTTCCAGGTATTGATTGAGAGGTAAAGCTAAGGCTGATAGCCGAGCTGCAGGCAGCGAGGGAGCTAACTCCCAGCGTTCCTCGCTGCTGACACGGCCTGGACCAGCATCATTATTACAGCATTAAGCATTGGCAGTCAGGCTGCACTCTCACTCCCCCCTGTGATAAACTACTGACGCGACTTAAGGCAGATAGGTTTTCCAGCATACATCAGCTCCAAAAAGAACATCAATTATTCAACTTCACAGTGGCCTATTGTAATTACTTTGCATTGATGGGCTGCCAGGCGTCACGAGCATAAGTCAATGAAATAATCAACGAGATGCGGAAACTGTACTCCTGCAGCGTTGCAAGGCGCCGCCTGATTAGGTCGTCCTTGCAGCCAGGCAGGACAGTAAGACACTGAGACAAAGCCTGCTGGAAGGAGAGAGAGAGAGAGAGAGAGAGAGAAAAAAGGAAAACACTCTCAACTTGTAATGTAGACAGTGATACTCTGGATGTTATGTTTTGTCTGACAGATGGAAATGCTGCTTCTTTCTTCGCATACATTTTTAATGTAACCAAATCGAATCTGTGACTTGTTGGGCATTTTAATGTGCTGCAGCCAGAAAAGGAGGACGATGGCGTTTACGCGCGATAGTGATCGACACACAGGCGAACCCGCGCTTTAATTTAGAATTAGAAGGTCTTATCAGAGTCTCCCTGTTTACATTTCACACGAGTTTATCGCTGCCGTCGCTTTCACAAAGCCTCTGCGATCACAACAGAATGGAGATGCGTTTTTCCTTTCAGTCAGTGCAAAAGCAAGAGGAAATAAGATACGGCGACCAGGGAAAGAAGTGTAAAGAGGACAGAAGGGAGAGTGGAGAACATCTCTCTCCATCGCATGTCTTTTGCTTTTTTTTTACTAACTGGCAAATGCTCACTCAGATCTGAAGGAGAAAGAGAGGAAAATAGAAAAAGGAAATACTACAGAGTGAGGTTTTTTGCAGACAAAGTAGGTGCTCTAGTGATTTTTTTCTGAGCCTGATTGAGACGTTTTAACCTCAGCTGACACATGTGGACAGAAAGGGACAGGAAAAAGAAAAGGAAAGTGGTGGCATGTGGCTGGCAGTTTCACTCACTCTGCTGGTGAGGCTTTGTGTTGCTCGCTCTAAAAGTGTGTGTGTGTGAACGTGTGTGTGTGTGCGTGTGTGTGTGTGTGTGTATGTGTGTGTTGGTGCGCTCGTATCATCAGGGATTCCTTGGATGGGCTTGTTGCAGATAAATTTAGTCAACTTGCTCTTGTACATTCAGCTCCAACAAGCTTTATTTTTTTTTCTCAACCAGATGCGTTCATTATTATCCGTGAGCATACAAACACGCAGGCGTCCCGATCTTTTCAGCTGGAGTTTGAGCACCATGCAGATAATGCCACACTCTGCTGGCTCCCCCTCTTGCTAAATACTGATTCATCGGCAAATAATGAAAGCATGCCTGCTCAGAGCAGCCAGGGAGTTTTGGTGTTTCGAAGAGATAAGGAATTTGGATTTTATTCACCCCAGAAGCTGCTGGGGACAATCTGATACTCCTCATTCTCTTGGTCAGTAGTTTTGTAAATGAGCGTAACGTGGAGTTCTATCGGCTTAGCGGGAAGATACATTAACGGATATGCAAGATGTTTTATTAATGGTGCATTAAGTCCATTTTGAGTTCTTACCGAGCTTCCTGGCGTTTTATCCTTTGGAGAGCGCGGAAAGCTTTTTGCAGCGTGCAACCAGAGATCTGTGTGGGCATTGTTGCAGAGAATGTGAAGAAGCCATAGAAATCTGGAGTGTAATGATAGCAGGTGTGGAATTGGTCTGTTCCACTGTGTCCTTGCTGCCACAGTGGAAGCGCTTTCACAACAAGTTTTTCTCATCCCTGCAGGAAAATGTAATGTTGCGGTGTCAGAAACGACGATGCCATTTGCAGCACTTGCTTGGCATTAGATGCCGATATAGTGCATAATAACCTAGAAAGGATGGATTATTCAGTTAAATTTGGTAGTAACCTTTTTTTTCATAACTCTAAATGCCCTTGGTTTTATTTACAGGTTGTTGGTAAAGTATTCCCACAACCTGACACAAGCAGAGACACCAGCACAGATTGTTTTTGCCCGTCTTCATTGTGAAATAACCTAAGCTCAGTTGGATAGGATGGAAAGGCTCCTGTGAATAGCAATATTTAAGTCCTGTTCAAAAATGCTCTGTGACAAACCACTGGGGCCTTCACAGAACGTCTGTAGACACAATGACTAATCACTAATTACTACTCAGATGAATGCAGACACGCCACTTGTTGACATGCACCAGAGTTTGCAATTCATCCATAAAAAATGTGACAAAAAGTGGAAAAAGCAAAGCCCAAAAGATATGAAAGAACATTTTGGAGGCTCACTGCAGCTCTATATGCTAGTTGAGCCCATCTATTGCTTTTTCTAATTGTCTCAACATTACCATGTCGTTCTACCCGCTAAACCATGCTAGTATAACAAAAGCCATATAAATCTAGCACAGCTCCTTCAAATCTATTTCTTTCTTAGTTTCCTTTTGAAATTTCTCAGTTTGGGCTGCAGTCCTGTAGCTGGATTGCTGCCCTGTAACTACACTAATATATTCCCCGTAGGGGGCTTACAATTTATACCTTGTAATGCTTATTGAGAGGTCTCATTTGAAAAAGGCATACACACGAACACAGAAAACCACAAGCGCAGACAAAAAAAAAAAAAAAGCATAAGCAAGACGAGGAGAACGAGTTCAAAATGCTAATTTGGGACAAACATGCACGGGGCGTAAATCCAGTCCTCATTGTGCATTCAGCACATTGGCTTTATTTTGCAGCGGTGAGCCCCTTATTCAATTGAACTGCCATCCATCCTGGCTATGGCACCGAGCAGCACGTACAGGGAGCTCCCACAGGAACTTTAGACTCTCTCCTGCACACACAACGGGCCGTGTGGAAACACTACGACAGACAAGTGTGTTGTGACAAAACCCATTAGAACTGTAATGGCGTGACATAGGTCTCTACAGGGTCGTTATTATCAGCTGAAATATGCCAAAATAACACTTTGTAGGAAGGAAGGTGCCTCTGTGTGTTTTTGTTGCAATTTCTTTCATGCCTGAATATGTGGCGTTGCCATTTATTCCAATCTATTATCATTTCTGAATGTTTATTTGAGGGAGAACTCCTGCTACAATAAACATCTAAGACGGGAATACAATAAAAAAAAATTTTAATGCAAATGTAAGAAGCCCACTTAAGATTTCTTGTTGGTTTTTTGTTTTTTTTCTCACTGTTGTTGCAAGTTTCAAAATTAACTAAACACAGAATACTAAGTGGAATGGCCATCTTCCCATTTTTTGTGTCTTAATGCAAATGCAAAATTTTTAATCACTTCAACGTCGGAGGAACGTCGGATGAGAATGGAGGCGAAAACGAAAGCAGAACATTCCCATGGATGCATGCGCCGATCGGAGAGCTCTCCAAAGCTGTTGAAAGCACCTGATGTATTCTGTGACCTCTACTTTTGCCCCAATTATGCGCTCACTGCAGACACTTTAGACACTTTAGCCTCTCCTACTTATGAATGTTGTCTCTGTGCTTTTGCTGAAACAAGTGTTTCTTTGATACTCCTGAGTATCTTTGTGAAGGAAGGAATGTTAATTAGCTGTGTTGTAAAGCAAAAAAAAGTTTTATTTTATATATTTTTTATATGTTTTTTTAAAAAAAGGGCAGAACACATTACAGCTCAAGCTATTTAATTATCCTTTAAAAAGGTGAATGATTAAAACACCTTCCACACTTCCAAAACATTTTCATTTATGCTCTATATTTTCAAACGTATTTGGTCAGTTGTCTCATTCAGTGGCATGTTGTTTTAATATAATGCATTGCAGCATTGACATTTTGAAGTCGCGTCGTCATTGGTTTAGGATGGTGTTTATTTTTGGCCGTTCTTTAAAAGGTCACACAGGTTTGTCTCACAGTCTCTGCTCTAATAAATCCTGAAGGTAATCTATCAGGTTGATGGTTCCAGTCTAGTTCGTCCACACCAAACTTGGTCATCAGTACCTGGTTTTATTTCCAAATTGTTCCCTCAGAGTCGGGAAGCATCATTTTTTTTTCTCAAACTATTTTGGATCCTGGAACATTGAAGGTTTCAATTTCACTGGAACTAGGGGGCCAAACCAAACCCCTGAAACGCAACCAAAACCCATTAGCCTCCCTCTTATAACATTTATATTTGTCAAAAAGTGGTCCGAAAAGGTCAAACGGCAACCCCACATTGGTCTGCTGCGTGCGTTACACCACTGCATCCAAAACAGCAGTGGAAATTTATATTTAGACGATAAATTGCCTAAAAATATAACCTATAACAAAATCTTGTGCGTCACATCTCTTCAACAAATTTGTATTTACCTTTTAGTTTCTCTTTGTTACTGACCACTACAGTTTAGATCTATTGTTGGACATTAGTAGCTGCATGTACAGCAGCCAAGAGGAAGCTGGCACTGCACAAATCCCCATTGAGCCCGAGATACTGCAGATCCTCAGTCTGTACCCTCTCATCTGTCCACTGATGGATGGTGAGAACTACAGCAGTAATGATGGGTGTAGGGACCACACAAGTCTACAGAGCAAACATGAGGGTGTTTTGCCTCTTAAGAAGAGTGGCGGTAGAATAGAGGTGAGCAGTGAACCCTGGTCTTGTTTGTTCTCATGCGGAGGTGGAGACCTCCTCCACCCTTACCAATCTGTACACACCACAATGCCAAGCCACAACATGCAGTCTTTCTATATACGCTGTAAGTGGAGCTTCCACGATTCTCTGCTAATCCTGTTTTTTTTTGTTGCTGTTTTTTTTTCTGTTCTTGATTCCCAGAGCCAGTCTCCACTTGTAACAAGAACTCTAGCTTACTGATAATTACTAAGAGATCAAGACCTTATTGGCAACTCTATGTTATAGATCTGCTGATTGGGACGTTTGGAAGATTTCCGCCAAAGAAACATCCAGGGACGGTTGCTACTAGAGATGAAGGGCACAGTAAAGAGAGAGACTCGGACCAGAACCTGGCCTGTTTTAAATTTAATTAATGTTTTCACTTTGCACGTCATTTCAACAACAAGGGCATCATAATATCTCCCAGTACATACAGCCTGTGCTAAAAGCAATTAAGTTTCACCACGACTGAGCATTTCATCTAGATGTTGGTTTGTTAAATGCACTCATAAGTGGAATAACGAATCTCTACCAGTAGAACCTTTGAAATGGTAGAAAATGGGTAGATAATTCAGCTAACGTAACGTCTTAGTGTGATTACGATTATTAAAAAGTAAAAAAAAATGATTTATGACAAACGGAAACTTGACATGAATATGAGGAACTCAGTAGGAACCACTTCAAGAGAAATTTTTAGGGATTTTCTTTCCTTTACCCCTCACATACAGCTGACTGACAACTTGCAATGGCTGATGTCAGAGGGGAAGCAAAAACCCAAACGTTTCATTGTTTTAAAGCTGTATTTTTTAAAACTCTTGTGGCTTGTTGCCATGAGGGCAGCATAGTGGTAGGAAGAAACCCCCACTGTGAACACAGCAGTATGATGGCTTTTCCCGCAAAGTTAGCAAGCAGGAGAACTTGGAGCCTTAATTCCAAAAAGATTTATTTATTTATTTATTTTTGTAGATGGAACAAGTGATTGAAAACAATCTTGAAATTGTTGTTAATGTATGAGCCAATACCTGGACTACCAAGTTTGGTGCATTGTGTCACTTAATATGGACATTTTGTGGATGTTTAACAGAGAAATACATTTAGTTTTGAGTCTCAGCATGTGTCTCCAAGAGCCCTGCTGCTGTTTTACACCATGCTACTTAACTTTGTCCTACAAATCTCATAGAGAAGACATGACAATGATCATTGACCTTTGCCATTTATTGCAATAAGAATCACTGAAGTGATTCCAAACTAATTTACTTTATAGGATTGTCATTAACTAAACCAGTTAAGACAACAAAATGACAACACTGTCCCCCCCACCTCCCTGCTGACATAAACTCCCCCTTTGAATCCCCCTAAGTGATGCTCGGCCTACCAAGGACAAACAGGACACATGTTTCCGTCTGCGAGTGGAGCTCACAGCACGTCTGCGTAGCGTCGTTCTGTGGTGTATAGTTGAGGAGAAACTGGCTGTCTCTTGGGAAGCAGAGGGATGCCGCTTTGATGTCAGAGGACGTGAAAGATGCGGCTCTGATATATTCACACACATTCTTTAATATTCACTAAAGCTCAGCGACGGAACATTTTGACATATTTCCAAGAAACTCCAAATCAAACCAGGAAGCAAACAAACAAAAAAAACACATTCACCGAAAAATAATTATTATCCCTCCCTACATCATATTCTCCAACTCCATGAGATCATGGTCATGAGAGTTTTTATCATTTGGGTCACAAAGCATTTTAAAATGGGTTTTTCAAATCTTTTTCCAAACCAGTCATGTATTTGCATTTGTTTTATTGTGATTTTGAAAGAAAACCTTTACTGATTTGTGTCCTGTATTTAAATCAGGGGGGTTGCATACACAGCTGACAGACATGATGCAACAACCTGCGGGAGAAGGAAGCGGCTACTTCACTCACTTACCAACTAGAAATGCCCTGCTGAAATGTTATTAATCTGCAGAAACATTGTCATGCAAAATGTTTGGAACTTTTTTTTAAAAAATCTGGTGAAATAAGAAGAACCAGCCAAAGCCAAACTCATAGCTGAAATCTAACCTTCGGGGCCACATCGCTGCTTTCTACTGGAAAAACTTTACCAGATCGAAAAGTGAAGACAACGATGCTGGCGTGAGGGCAAACGACACGGACGTCTTTGTCAAAACAACATATGGAGCTGGTGACAAATACAGGGAAGAAAACACAGACACTTTATAAATCAAGACGACAAAGTCATAATCGCAAAGGATGAAAAAAGAAAATGATGAAATGTGAGTGGCAGAAAAGCACTATTGCTCATGTGACATCCCTTGTGTCGCTGCCTGTTGGAACTTAATGCTGACATGCAGTGACTGGCAAAAGTCTGACAGGAGGAGCCCTGCTGTCTGTCACCCGCACCTCCTGCTGGGGAGGCCTGTGCTTGCACTGCAGGGAGCAGGGCTGAGGAGGTGGAGGAGACAGATGAAGAGGGAGAGAGAGAGGAGAAATTAAGTTAGAGCAAATGGGACAGCAGGCCGTATCCATCTTCTCCATCTCCTTATGAATATGTAAAACCGACAGGTCAAGTAGGCACCAATGACTCTCCTCCCTGTGGAATTTCAGGGGAATGCTTTCATTTTTTTTCTCTTGCATGTATAGGTGAGTGTGTACGGGAAGGATGTGAGTCTCAACGTGGGCTTTAAGTGCCAATGGAAATCATGGCAATTATTTATTAAGTAGGCCAGAATAGCTCTTTGGAAATTAGCTTTTCAATAACCTGCCCCTTATGTCAAACTTTCTTTAGAAATCCAGAGGAGGAAACGAGCGAACTCTTGTATTTCTTTGTCGTCTTAAAGAGGAAATTGGCTTTGGGTTTTTCCTGGCAACAATGTGAAGGGCATGCTTGTAAAAAAAAAAAAGTGCATATTTTGATGCTCATGCAGGAACTGCTTTTGTTTTTTTTTCACTCTTTCTTTATGTTAGCGGTGCCTCCGGCAGCATATGTCTGAGTAAAAACTATTGGCAGAGCGTCAATGACTGAACATACCTTACAGTCCTTCAGATGGTTCAAGACGAGGCAAGCACTTGGTTTTAATGTTGAAACAAACAACATTACCCCATACAGCACAACAACGACTCTTATGCTGTGGATTTACATAAAGAGAGCAGATGCTGACCTGCCGTGTTTGTTCCTTCTCTTCTAGAAGTTTCTTTGTTACCTTTGTCACGGCCACAATCAGCGTTTTGAATATTATTTTCTCTTTAGCGACTTGACGTACTATTGACTTTGTTTAGAGTTCAAAACTGTAAATAGTCTGTCGTTATTTTGTATGAAATTAGAATTTCATACAAAAACAAAAAACAAATTTCATCTTAACTTGTCTCTTATAAATACAACTTAAGATAAAGGCTGAATTAACCAAAATAGAAAGACAGGTTTTATGTTTATGCTATTGCCTTCATGTCATTGATATCTTCTGCTCCTGATGTGAGCATGATTGACAGCGCTAAGGCCCTCCTCCTGGCTCTGATTGGTTGTTTCTGACTGGTGTATTTCTGCACATGACAGTAGGACCACATGGAGGAGGCAGAGGAGCTCTACAGTGTAACGACATAGTGACTGTTTTATATATTTAAAACCATAGTATTTATAAAAGTTACATTCTGCAGAATTATAGGAATGATAAAGTTCTCCCGACCTGACCTGAGCATATATGTATACATTTATTTTATTTGTTGTTTTGACAAAACGGGAAAATGGAAATCACAAATGACAGTGATGGTCAATTTTTGCTCTTATCTTCTATTTCACAAATCCAAGACTACCTCAATGTACATTTTCTTGTGACAATAAATATATTGAAATGCATGACAAAAATTGCATTTTGTTGTATTGGAAACGGGACAAGTTGAACGCCTCAGCAATTTACACTGCCGTGCTACTGGCTTCAACAAAGGAACCCAACACAGTTCTTCCTCTGCGCTCAACAGTGTGGAAAACTTTCCCTTTTTTTTTAACTTTATTTTTTTTTTGAGGGCCCACAATTTGGGCGTTGCTACATTCCATATTGGTTCTGTTTCTTTTTTTTCTCCTTACATTTCAATTGGTCCACTTTGGCACCATAACCACATGCGGACATCACATTTTTATTTCCCTGGCAACGCAATGCTACCTCATAATGATCATGGATGTTTGTTTCCCTGACAACACTCCCTTCCTGTCTGTTCGTTTTGTTCACCCCATCGGAGCACATTCTTGTTGCCCCCTCCTGGGCTTCATTCCTCCCACTAGCAGTGACAGGAATGCCACATATTTAACTGCTGGAAAGGTATTATGACAAAATTAATGCTACGCTTACTGTTACAAAGTTGCTAAAATAACAATTTCCACATATTGTCAAAGACATCACAGAGGACCGTAAGAGCTGACACTACAAAGAAGGGCAGCATTAACAGCAAGAATAACGAGTGAACGGCAAGTGTAGTTGTGGTGGATAAGGGAAGTTTCACAGCTTTCAAAGTGATTCAATACAGCCCAATCGTTTTTACACATCTCAGTAAACACCTGCTTTTTCTCATTACCGTCAGTATGTGCTAGGATTCATGTGCTAGGATTCATGTGAGTGGCTTTTATTTTTGTGTTAGTGTGCGAGTTCTTTCCTGAATAGAGGATCTCTGCTGTAGACTGCGGTCCACCTGATGCAGCCTCCACACCTGGCTGTGATCAAGTCTTTTGTTTCCGGTAACTTTTAAGGTGCAATGAGCAGCTCCTTGGTGCCTGATGATCAACCGCAGACAGACATTTCCTTGAATGTTCATTTCAGAAGAAATCTTTGAGTTTATGTCCTCCTTGTTTCTTGGGTTTTGTCCTCCGTGTGCTTCACAGGTTAGATTCTTTGTGATCCAAATACCACACCGGTTCCAGCCATCCTAGCCTCACCTTCCCCCTCCAAACCTTCATTACCCACAGTTGTCCTCTGCAGCTTAGGCGCTGTCAGTCTTCGTCAGCCTGGCCGCTCTGTAACATGCTCTGTTCAGGATAACAAGGACCTCACACAATGAGCCATCGGCTCAGTCACTTACTTCCTCAGATCCACTTCTCCCTCCACACTGGAACTTCACCACCAAACCATAAAACTTTCCCTCATCACTTCCAATATAAAACATTCAACTTACCATCATCTCCACTAATTACTCCTCTCTGCCATAAAGGTAGAGCACTCTTCCCTTGCTTTATTTTTTATTCCACATGAACCTTTTTCACCGTCTCTGTCTATGATTTTGCATGTAGGAAACAAAGCTTTCTGAAACCATGACAGTTGGTAGACATTTTGCAATCTGGAAAGTCTTTGGTTCAATTAAAAATACATATATATATATTTCCATTCATTGTTATGAATAATAATAATGTTATGCATAAAAATGACCAGACATCTTTTCTAACCAGTTCCAACCTTGCATTTTGGACATCAAACTCAGAGAGCTTAAAAAAAAGTGTATTTGCATTTCTGGTAAATGTTGTAGTGTTATTAGATATTAGATAAGTGTTTTAAATTAAAAAAATACAAAGAAGTACATTGATAGCTCGGATTGTTATTAGCAGTTAACTTAATCACAGAGAAAAATAAAGCCCACAAGTTTCCAAAATACAAACTTGAAGAATATTAATTTTAGTTTAATCGGAATTCAGAAGTAAGTAAAATAAAGCCCTTTTTTGTTCATTGCTACCTACTGATTTCAGTTAAAATATTTTAACTTAAACACCAGATAGTCGGAGCACCACTAAGGCAGATTGTATACCACATCTTGAGAATCACAGATCTAATCTGTTGGATTTATTCCCAGAAGAAACAAAACGATCAGCCAGTGAAAAAGTTTGAGTTGTAATCACGCTTTCCTCCAAACCAGGATGGAAGCTAAGGTGAATTGAGCTGTGATATAAATCTAATATCACTGTTTGAAATTCTGATTCATTTTCATGTGTTTTCACCACTAACCAGTGCCATGAATCTACCAAACTGGAAAGCCAGAGCAGCACCAGTGTGTGCAGTGCTCTGTACTGTGTGCCCTCCAATCAGAGATGCGATTATTTTTGTTTTTTTCCTCTCTGATGTTGACTGAAATGATTACGATGTTTAAATTTTTACTACAGATGGAAACATGGTAATTGATAAGATTGGGTCCATTGTAAAAAATAAGTTCAGCATCATCCCTGCAGTGGCTTTAATAATTTTAATAATTTCTTCTGTTTGCTTTGTAGGTTTATTAGTTGCCAGATTAGACATTGTCTGATTTAATAACAATTGGAACAGGAATACAAAGCAAACCGACAGAACTGACCAGGTAGGTTTGAGTTTGACTGATTTTACAAAAAGGTTTTTCTGTAAGGTTCAAAGTATTATTTATGTCTGAACGAAGCCAGATGGGACAAAATTACAGACTTCTATTAGTCATGCACCTTTGAGTCTTTTTGATTGTAGGCTTATACTTTAAAAAAGCAAAGAATCTTCATGACAAAATTAATATTATCACTATTTTTTTTGAATCCACACACAATATCTACACTTTGTATGTAGAAAAGTGTTATTATTACAATGAATGCTTTTTAATACCTCTCATTCATTCACATGCCTACATACGTATTGGTTTAGTTTTGTGCGTTTAAACATTTTTGTTGTATTTCTACAGGTCGTAGTTTCGCTCTGAAACCCACACTTATTAATGTAATATCTCATCAGGCTAATGGAAATGCTCTGGTTAGCAGACTGACATCTGAGCCCACTAATGCTCATATATAATAAAAGAAGGATCAGTGGCTTCCTTGTAAAACCACATCAGAATTGTAACTGTGACATTTTCGATCTATTCAACGTCCTTATGAATTTTATTATTTTCCTGTCATCCTTTAATCCTCTTCTGCCCGATCTACCTTGGGCTGAGGAGTGTATGCGTGTGTGCATGTACACATGCCTGAACGGTCAATGGGAGTTCTCAGGTACAGAATCACTCAACTCTGGGGCGTTTGTGTGTCTCAGGTTTCCTGTGAGGGGTGAAAGTGAGCTACGGCTGACACAGAACTGAGAACAGAAGATAGATAAGGGTAGATGCGTGAAAAAGAAAGTGGGAGCACACATGTCTTTTGGAAACATTGTCATCTTAATCCCTTGTCAGGGACTGAGCCTGGGTTTACAGCAGGATTACAGCTCAGGACCAATTATTACCTGAAAGACTGAAGGAGAAGCGCAATGTCACAGCTCCAGATTGGCAAACCAAACTCGATGTGACAAGCCCGCAGTAACTTGACCCATTGCAGGTCAGCATATGGTCGAAATAGTGATGAGCTGGCACTTGTCGGGCCGTATTAGCTGAGTTTTGCTGCTTTAATAGTCAACTGCATCGTACAGTGGCTCAGACACCTGCCAATCAGGGGAAAGTTGCATTCCCCCACAAGGAGCGTGTTGATTCATTGCGTGCTTTAGTCACAGACAGGGTTTGTGCATAATAAGCACACTGCGGGTAACCTCTGCGTTCCTGCTGACAATATTATTCCTGTGTTTGCCTCTTACACCCCATGAAACGCAAATTGGATTGTGAGACATTTCATAGTAGAGCCATGGATGGCAGAAAATACAAGTAGCTGTCAGCAGGGGGGAAACCTATTTTATATTCTGACGTTCTGACTGCTTCGACTCAAGGGTAATGCATGCAGAATCATGGCCAGGCTGGACACATGCAGAGAGAGGGGTCATCTCCGTGGCAGCGTAGTCCAACAGCTCGTCGGGCCGCTCTGTGTCAGGCAGAAACGGCATTATTCAGCGAGCGTACGCGCACGTTGTTTCAAACATCTCGTCGGAACGATCAGCTAATGACTGCTAATCTAGCAATCGAGATTTGCATCTATTAATTAGGCAAGCACGACTCGTGAAATTGTAAAAAAAAAAAACCGAAATGTTATTCCCAGAATCATCTTTTTTTCTGCTTTTAGGTTTCTTGACGAATAAGCACAGGCGACTCTAACGTGTTCAGATCAGTAAATACAGTGATCAGATGTTTACAGGTGCTCTTTATCAGCAGGAATGTAATCTTAATTATGCTTTTGCTTCTTTATCCTTCGGTCCAATAAGTGCAAATGCATAAGTACCACTATCAAGCCACCACCATGCTCGACAGCCGTTAAGAGTTCTGAGGTTCGATAACCTTTGAATGGGTTCCCTGTTGGTCTTCTTGGATCTGAAACAGTTTTTTTCCTGCAGACATTGGCATTAGAGTTGCAGCAGCATAAACCTTATAGAGCTCAGGCTGGTGGGTTTTTTAATCTAACGTCCGAGTCAGATGGTTGTACCAGACCAATCCAGCAGGACCTCGATCCCAAACACATGTCACAACTAGTTTTGGAGTGGATAAAGAAGCAAAAGCATTACACTTTTGGAAGGACCCTTACCTAAACTTGACTGAATATGTATGGACTATGGTTTAAAGCCGGACCTCTCCCTGATGAAATCAGCTCTACCATTTCTGATCAGACAAGTTATGTCCAGTCAGAACTGTGATAAAAGCCTGTTGCTTGTTAAAACTTATAAGTAGGAAATTGATGGGGATTTATCCAATATTACCATATCTCTGTGTATAATTTGAACTCTGTGTTTACTAGAGATGACAGTTTTCTATCATCTGAAGAATATTTACACCTCTAGCCTCCGGTAGTTTGGTACAGTTCGTGACGTGCCTGTGCTCAGATCTAATGAGCATTTGGAAACTCTGCGACTTCCAACAGCTTTAAGACTAATGGCTTTCATTTGAGACTCTGTCCTAGAGGTTATGTGAAGACAGACTTGGTAATTAGGGCAGCTGTTTACTGGCCCCGTAGACCCTAAACTATTTAGGCTTCACTAAACACTGCTGGGTGTTGATGGAGTCGGTGCGGTCAGCTCCTGCGAAGACGTCGCTGCGAGGCCTGGAGGCAGGCAGGGGATGTGGCGACTGTGGGATTGCCATGGCAGAGATTGTGATGGCTGCTGTAATGATGTCACGTTATCGTAATTAGCAGGAGGGTTGTTGTTGGAGAAAGAGCGAGGGGACGGGAGAGCGGGCAAACAGAACAGGAAGGCTGAGGAAGAGAAACAGGCGGCAGCAGCGAGGAGAGAAAGAGAGAATCAGTAAAACACAGAGTTAGTCAAAGACAAAAGGCGAAGAAAAATAGATGAAGCAAAGGTGGGATGTGGGGAAGCAAGACAAAGATGGGAAGTGTAGGAGGATGTTCATTAACTAAATGAGGAGGGATAGTTGGCATGACTGTGGGCTGTAGAGGCTCCTCAGCTTTAATTTCGGAAATGCTTATCTCACACGGAGAAGGAAGACAGACCACATCCCCTCGCCGGCTGCAAGCTCTAAATCCGGGAGATGAGCATCACCTCATCAACATTTTCCTCTTCCTGGCAACTTCGTTAGTTGTGTTGGCAGAGTCGTGTTACTGTACGTCCCACTCGTACCCAACTTTAAACTAACGGTAGGCTCTAGGAATAATATGTTTCAAAGAATCGTATTTCAAGTGCGTCTCCAGTCAAGTTGCTAAGACATAATTAGTTTCTGAGTTGACAATCAAAAGTGCAACACTTTGAACCCTAAACTGTTGTTACCACTATTTTGTGTGATCAGATTTGTGAGATGAATCATTTGTAATGACACAATCCTGAAAAAAAGCCCAACAGCAGTACATTTTAAGGTTTTTTAGAAATATTAAAGATTGGCATGGCATGGGTTCCTCCCAGTTCTAAAAACTAAAACGCTGTGCAGTGCTAGTAAGATACAAATTCAACTAAATAGTGACAGTGTAAGAAAATCAGAAATCAGGTTTTAAAATTTGCAAATGTATTCTGAGCATATGTAAATCGTGACAAAAAATGCAAAGAAGTGGTTAGAAACCAAACACACTGGAAAGCTGTCAAATTAGTCCTGGGTATGAGTTCTTGGCCTCACATGTTCTCCAAGAACCTTCTTCTCATAATCCAAATCTATGTGGGTTTAGTCATTTGGTCTATTTAAACTTGTCTCAGGGTTGCCAAGAGATGAGACTGGTAACCAGTCCAGAGGTTTATTGACCCCTGTGCAACCATCAAGGGATAAGCGGCAATTAAAAACGGACGGCTGGCATTTGCTGACAAACTGACAAATGATCAGTTCTTGCCCTTGTGTCTGTTGTTATCATTTTGTTTAATGCACAAACACATGGCTCAGTGTCTTAATTAACACCTTACTGTGTGCTGCAAACTCTGTGATAATTGTAGATAATTCTCCTTACCGTCGTTGCCGCTTCCAGGATTATTTCCCCTGTGATGCAAGGTGTACCTAGATGTACCCTGAGGAATACTACAAGCACAAAAATGGAAGAACAAATTATTTTCATCAGTTGTCATCCAGAAGTAATAGTGAATTATACATTCTAGCAAATTTTAGTAAAGTCAATTTATCAGAAACTATGTGTTGTTTGGATTTATTGGTTAAAAATGTAAGTGTTTAGAATACATAAAACTTCTTGCTACACTTAAAATGATACAGAAATAAACAAAGTACTACATTTTGGAAATGGGGAAGAAAAATTGTCCCTGGTTCAAGCTCAAAGCTGAGACTTCCCATGTCCACATTAGAAACCGACTGTCCACGCTCCATGATTGAGCACCCAAAGGCTAACGTAAAGTGCAGTTCCTTCATTATCTTTAAATAATCAATCTTTGAATAAGTTTATACTTTAAAAGGAGGATCAGTGTTGTTGTCGCTCAATTTTAGTTTTCAGCCTGCATCTCCATCCATCCATCCATTTTCTTTGCACCCTTGTCCCTTAGTGGGGTCGGGAGGGTTGCTGGTGCCTATCTCCAGCTGACGTTCCGGGCGAGAGGCGGGGTTCGCCCTGGACAGGTCGCCAGTCTGTCGCAAGCCTGCATCTCTTCAAACATATATTTTTTTGATCACCCAGTTGTCTGTGCGAGCAAATTAAATTATAATTATCTGTTGTGTTAAATCTGGGGATTATTAAAATGAAATAAAAGCCAACAAAATCAGAAAATCCTACTTTTAACTTTTAGTATAGTGAGTATATTGAGTTTATACGTAGAACTGAGTGAAACACAGATCATCTGAACAAAACTTGTATTATAAACAGGGAATTTGCAAACTACAAATTTGAATATGGAAAAACAAATAAGCAAATGCATGGGATTAACGAGCGTTACTTTGTCATTAGGTCAAACCAATAACGCTGATGTGTTGCAAACATTACGTTTGTGACATAAATAATAAAGACAAATGACACATTTCTTGTGAGTGACCCGCCTAGAAGTGAAGGAGAAGGTATTCAAATATATTATTTTTGTTTGTTTTGTTTCTTTTGTAAGATATTGCACTTTTATTATAGCTTTTAGCACCAGAGCACTTCTTGTTACACAATTTATGTTTAGTGTAAGATATGAAGTGATCAAGTCTGAATGAGGTCACAAGTCATTGGTGCAAAAGTCAAAGTCGAATTCATATTATTTCATCGGGTTGAGTATAAGGTAAGTAATTTCGGGACCTCCAATCTGTTCTAAGTCACATGAAGGTTCTGCTTTCTGCAATTTATTTTCACTTACCAAAATAGTCAACTGGTTCCATAACAAAGTTGTAGTTCTTTTTTCCTTTAGATTTACAGATTTCATTATTTGCAAAATAAGGTTTCATCTGTTTTTCTTTTTTTTTTGTTTTAGTTTTTTTGAAGGAGCCACTTTAACAGTTTAAAACATTTACCACCCTAATTCCCGTTGAGTCCCATAAAGCGTTTGTCACATCTTCGCTCCGTGTTTTGGATTAAAATAATCCCACCCTTATGAAAATGTTAAATTCAAATCTCCCTGTTTTACTCAGGAAAACAACTTTCTGCCTCTCTAGCTGACATGCCCCACTGACCTCCAAAATCTCAGCCTCTAATTTTCTTCTCCTCAACTGTGAGTGAAGGGACGGTTTATTCAGTTAATGAAAGGGAGCGCGGTGCTTGCATGAAAGCGAGAGTTGTGACAGCCAGTTAATCCTCCTCTGCCTGCGTAGCCGCTGCTCCAGAGGCCTCTATATGTCAGTTAGCATTACGCTGTAAACAGCTAATCACGAGGCCATGGAGCCGAGCCGTTTCAAACTTGTGAGAAATTTCGCAGCCGTAATGATGATCTGCATTAATGTTCTGCTAATTTGTTGCTCATCACTTCCCCAACATGAATGAGGTTGTTATTCGTGGATTAAATGTTTAAACTCGTGCTCCAGCGAAACTACAAAGAAGAGAAGCGCGGTGTTTGTGCCGCTGTTGAAATATTTTTGGAGCACCGTACACTTATTGATGAGTACCATCTGTGGCATTGGCTGCAGGTGTTGAAGAACTCGATTGTTACTGAATGTTCTTTGCCTTGTCCTCCCTTCCGAATGCGTTCTTAGTTTCTCTTTGTTTGGTGCCGTTTCCAGCATGATTTTATATTTCAAATGTTGCATCAGTCGGGTCTTTTTGTCTGGCAGTTCACTTTGTGATTTTGTTCATGTAGCTGTTATAAAGAAAATTACAGCAATAAATCCTTGGCAGTTTGATGGAGAAGCCACAAAAAGCTGTTCATGTTGACTTTACACAAAATATTTTTTTCCATCTTGAAGGTTAAGTTTTTTTGTTTTATTTTTTTGAGGATTTTTTGCTTGATAGAGGAAGAAATGTTCAGAATTGCAAAAATGAACTAAACCTGTTTAGTTTGACCTGGGAAGTCATGTTTTGAGGCTTTTTTCAGTAGCAGCTCATTGCTAACAGCTCTACCTAAAACTGATAATCTACTATTTTTTTAACTTTTGTGCTAAATTGACTAAAGCATTGACAGTATTTTTATCCTTATTTTGGATGTGCTGGAGACCATGTTGGGTATTGCACCACACTGTGTCCTTTGTGTTTTCTACAAATCTTTTTCCTCAACTTTTGAAGAAAGTTGTAATTTGCGTTCTTCAGTTTTCATGGGTCACATTATTGTAGGCATCTTCAAACTGCTTTGTTTCACTATTGTTGTTTTTTTAATCAAAACACCATTATGCGGTGCGCTTATGAGATCATCAGAAAGGATTTTTTGTTTTAAAAAAATAGGCCAGAAGAAGTCAATATCATGTCATCAGCACCTTAATAACTCACAGCTGTGGTAATATCTGCATATTTTCATTTGTTTTAACAAGTACTCTTGTCAAAAAGTCAAACACAGTGAGAATATTTTAATTTTATTAAAGTTCTTTTAGGTCAATTTAAAACAACACAATTTCAAAAATATGTAGTTGCATAACAAATATTTTCCAATGGATAAATAATACATTCCATCCACTGCTGACCTATCTATGCAGGAGTCACCTCCTGCGTGAGAAGTTATCCCTCTGTGGCTGTACAAGGACAAGATGTTACAGGGGTGGTGGTTATAAAATTGGCCAGACTCTTAAGCAAAATGTTAATACTTGAAAAAATATGACTTTTCATGATTACAGAGTATTTGAGCATTTTTTTAAGAAATAAGCAAATCAACTACAGATTCCAATCAACACAATAAGAATCATCTTGCTCTGTTGATGAACAAAGGGATTCATTATAACAAAGAAATGATTATCAGGTTTTATGATAAAGCATTAACTCCATCTTTTTGTTCATATAGGATCTGTACAGCTCAATCAAGATCTTGACTATTATTTTGAATTAGGATTCAGATCCTAATCCTGTGACTGCATCCTGCCACTGATCACAAATCTGACTACTTTCTGAATAAAATCTGAATATGTTACTAAACTCCCACTTCAGGTAAGGCAGAATGTGAAGGAAAACACAAACATCTTAGATCGCCACTGAATCCTCATTTTCTTCATAGAGACTTTAATAGTTGATGTGTGAAAGCAGTAGAGACATATGTCAGAGAATTAGTCAGTCGCAAATAATCCTGTTATTAGGCCAAGTTGTAGCAGATGTCCTATTGCATCTCTGGTGTGAAATCTAATCCAAAACCATCCTTTGCCTATTAAGGAGCAGCGATAATCCCACATTGGACAATGCCTGTTCCTCTTTTCTGGTCGCTGTTACTGACAGAACAGTCTGAACATACTTCAAGGTGACCCAAGGTCATCTATTAATATCTGACTGAAAAAGGCAGAGAATCACCAAAGAAGTGACAGCTAGTATTTACATTTGAGGATTTTGTTTGCCTTTTAGTCACTTTAAATGCTTTATGACTCTCAGAATCTTCCTCACCTCTCAGCTGCACACGTTTGGTATTTTGCCGCAGTCAGTATTCAAAGCATGAACAGCCTTAGAATGCCTCTCTTTCTGCATGTGTGTGTGTGTGTGTGTGGATTTGGAACTGGCCTTTTCATCCACTCTTATTGGTAATCAAGCACCACGGAGATCCTTGTGCCTGCTGATGGGGTAATATGGCCGACTTCGCCAGCCCTAGATCCAGCCGCCGCTGCTTCACGCAGTGATTTATGTTATTTATTAGCAGGCCCCCACTGGCAGCGTCCGTCATCAGAATTATAACCAAGGATTAGACCTCAGGCTAATGATTGGACTGCAAAGCAGAGCTGACCATGTGTTTAGCTGTGGTGTGTTTTCAGCACACCAGATTACAGGCCACATGCGGAGAGCCGCAAATATGGGAGACGGGCACGAACAAAAAAAACAAAATAAGGTCTTAAAGCATACGTCCAGATTAAACAGACTCTGACACGTTAATACACACCAGTGGAGAGGCAGCCTCTAAGTATGTGGCTTTACAGCTGTGCAGCTTAGATTATCTATAGCAACTCTGCAAACCATCAACTCTCCCATGACGAGTCCAACTGCAGAAACCGTGAACTTTAAGTATCAGGGTTTAAATAGGTTTTCTTTTTATCTGAAGTTAAACAAAGATTACGCACAACTTATGTGAAGCAAAAAACCTGATGAGTGTTACATGCTTAAAAAGAAGTGAAAAACTTGCATAGATTTTCGCTTTTGTGGAACTTTATTAAGCAAATCTTCTTTTTTTTGTACACAATCACGACTCAGGAACTTTCAACTCCAAGCTGACATTGCTCCAAGCTGATCATGCATTGTGTCGTTCTTAAAGGGGTAATTACCATGACAAAAATCTTTGAAATAAAAAAAAAAATTGAAGTAGTTTTAGCATATATTTAGCCATAAATCAAATTAAATTCTTCTAACTAAATGTAAAATCAAAAAAATGCTTTCCTAATCAGATCATTACACCTATTAATTAAACATTATCACATTGTCCACATATTTTCAGAGCTCTACATTAGCAGTAACACAAATTTCATGCTTGGGTCAATCGTTGGGTAGACATTGCTCCAAGCTGATTTGTATACACTCTGCGCTGCTCATTTCCAGTGTGGTGGAGTAATGACATCGTGTGACATGGCCCCCAGCCCTCAGATAACCCAGTACAGGCCTGCTAACTGGCCCTCATTGTTTCTTTTATTAGGAAATATTACAGTCTAATATCGTCTCACAGGGTATGCTGTTATTCAACTTGCCCACCCTCTGCCACTGTGCGGATGTAACTGCCTGGACTAAATGTTGCAAAGGTTCCCACATCACTGCATTCCCACCCTGCAGCTCACAGTCCTGCAATCCAATCACAAGAATCAATACACCCCTGGTCCTTCATGGACAATGCCAACAGATACTTTTTTTCTTTTTTTAAGTTGGAGAGTATTATAGAGGTGATTCCATGAACCCATTACGAGTTGAAGGGTAGGTGTAGTACAATCAATAAAGAGTCAGCACTTGCTGCCACTGTACGAAGGGAAGAGGTTCAGGTAACCCAACAGTGTTGCAATTGTCACTTAATTCAAGAATCTGAAACTTATTCATAATTCATTGTTTTCTCTTCTCCTCAAACATCGGAAGTGTTTGGCTTCCCGTGAATTATTATTCTCTGATAAATCTGGCTTTAATAGATGAAGGGTTTTCTCGATTGCACCACTGAAAGAGGCCATTTGAATATTAACTTCAGTACTTTTCTTTTCTTGTAGCTACTGTGAATCCCTATTTAACCAAGCAGATGTGTTGATACGAGAACCTCAAATGTGGATCAAAACATGCCTCACATTCTCCTTCTCAGGAGCCTGGATTAATTAGATTAATTGGATTGTGTCCTTGGTGTCTAGGTTTTTCAACTTCTGCACACCATAGACTCGTCAGGTACAACACGGGAACATATGTACAGACGGAAAACCGGAAAATAGTGAATAATTTCTAGAGTTCCTACAACAGAGGAAAATTGTGCGTACTTGCATTTCTTTTTTAAAATTTAACCTGAAAACCAAGTGTTTTAAAAACAATAGAAGAGAGTAATTCTGTGCAAATTTACAAATAGTGGATGTAAAATATTTCAGCACAAAAGAATTGTAGGACAGCCTTGAGTAATTGGTATGAGGGCCTCATCAACAGCAGTCACATGACAAGCGCTACTTATTAAGCTACAGTTTACCCACTTATTACTAACAACTGTAGAAAAGCCTCTCAAATGTCTCTGCAAAAAAGTAAATTAAAAATGGAAATAACTACTGGCTGCTGACAAGTGCACAGAATTATTAACAAACACTCATATACTGCACTAAATGTCAGCATGTGACGCAACATAAGAGTAACATAGGAGCTGAACACTTTGTTCATTTGAAGTCACTCATTTATTTATAATGTAGTAATGTCTCCATGACCCCATTTGTTTGAGCCGAACAGCTGATCACAACCTTTCCTTCCTTTCTGTGAGATAATCCGTCAAACTGGAGTTTCCTTAAACATTTGAGCATTTTTGTCCCAACAAAGTGATGTCGCTGTTGTCAAAGTTGACTCTGTGATTCGCTCCTTTAGTTTCTCCTCCTCATTACCAGATTCTGTTTGCCTACATAAACGAGCTGTTCATCTAATCATGTCATGTCCCTGAAACTGAAGACTTGGTCAATTTTGTTGGGTTGTAGCGTTGCACTGTCAGTCTCCTGGTAAACGGTGTGTGTGAGTTTTTATGACGGATGAGTTCAAGAACACTAGAAGCAGATTTATATCTTAAGATTCATGATATCGTCACAATAGTCATCAAACCTTGATAAGTTAAGTGAATTGCATGCATCACTCTACCCTGCATCCTGGTGATGTCGTCTTTATTTCACCAATAAAATCTTTCACATCTGTCTTCTTTTCCTCTCTCATTCCTTCCCATTAATGTCGGACTATCGCACTTAAATATTTGTTGTGAATCTGTTTCAGCAAGAAATCATACTTGTTGGCATGTTGATTTCTGTTGATGTTGATTACCTGTCATGTTGGTTTGATGGCAAGAGTTTTTTTTATACATTTGTGAAATATTTGCGAGAACTTTGTTTAAAGGTCCTTTAAAAATATTTAAAATCACATCATGAGGCCCAGCAGCAGAAAGTTTAAACGTCAAACTTTTATATTTTGCTGGTTTTCTGATTATGAATAGTTGCTGAATAATGTGGTTTTGGCTCTGCTGATCTATTTGAACAAATCCAATTGCAATTGTCCACATTTCATTTCCAGCAACAATTGTAGGACTCTAAATTGTGTCTATGATTGAGTTTGAAGAACATAAAGGAAGTTACCAGACCATACAGACTAAATATAACCTTCAAATATGATTTTTTTCTTTGTAAAGGTTTATACACTTGCATTTTGGCCCTCTGAAGGGTGTAATGACTTCCTTGCACAGTCTGTGTATGCATACAGATCTGGCAGCGTGGCAAAGCCGAGTCTGTCCTTGTGAGATTTGTTAAGTCTGATGAATTGTTCAGAAATTGCTCCAACGGCTCCCAGATCAAATCGCAGGTCTTGTTTAATGGTCTTTGACGTTATTATTTTGGATGATTTTTAGATCCTGCTGCGCCACTTAAGAGGAATTAGGGAGGAGCAATTTAGGAACAAGCACCGTAGTCATGGCAACCCGTCTTAAACACAGACCCCCTGTCAACAGTAACTACAACATTAAAAAAAAGCGATCACATTTTCTTCCCTTTTTGAGGGGTTGGCAATTGTTCTGTCCTTTTGTGAGAAAACAGTGACTAATGTGGAGCTTTGATTTTCGCCAATAAACTAAAGCAGCCTTATGTTTGCACTATGCTAGCTTGTGCATGTCCCCCTCTGCTGCCTTATGGTCCAATTTCTGGCTTTTATGAATTAGATTGTAGTGTGATTTATTATTATTATTATTATTATTATTATTATTATTATTATTATTATTATTATCATTGCAACAAACACAGTCCATTAACTTAAATTATAATCATTATGATTATGGATTTGCTTTTAGTTTTGGCTTTCACAGTATTTATTTTTTTCAAACAGTCTGATCCCTGTTTTTCCACCAGTTCAGTCAATAAAAGTTTAACAAAGCATCTTCACTTACTTTTTAATTTGTATTTGACAATGATGCAAAGTTGCAAAGAATAGTCTATATATTTATTGTGCTTTGACCGAGTTTTTTCATCTTATAATACCCCAACACAACTTGTCCCATCATGTAATGCAGCCTACAATTTGCAAAGCTTTTGTGCGAAACTGCTACACTGTTTTACAGAACGACTCGGATCCTTTGACATTTCACATTTGTCTTGCTACGACCTAAAATGTAAGTGTTTTTGGAGGATTTTATGCGACAGAACCCAAAGCAGCGCTTAACTGTGAAGCGCAAGATAGAAACGACTTTTTTTTTCCAGCCCTGGAAAAGAAAAGAAGGACTTAGCTAAGCACATAGAGCAAAAGAGAGAGAGAGGTAAGCACTATGAATTCAGGAATGTTGAGTATTAACCCAATTTCTTAACAGCTTCCAGGAAGGAGGAGTTTCACATCACGTCGTATTACAGCATACAGCTAGAAAACTGTATGAAGCAGATTCTTTTTTCCGTTTGCCAACAGCCTGCATTGGGAGAAGACGCATGCATCAACGTCCTGATTTCTTAGTCCAAGTAAAAGGCCGCATCTTTGAAGAAACCTTGGATCCAAACTAAAGTACGGTCTGCTGTTTGTGTACTGCGGCTGAAAATAAGACTAGCCGCCTGAAACTGGCTTATATCCTACAGTAAGTTCATCTGTAATTATGAGGCGGTTTTCCTTGTGTTGCCCTGAAGAAGACGGCATTCGCAACCACAGCTCTGCACATTCGATGTGTAGAGCTGTGCTCCAGCTGCGAGACTGAGAGCGGCGGCCACATCCTGCAGTCATTACCGTCGGTACTTCTTGATGCCACAATGAAGTGGATTCTCTGTCCAGATTGTTTGGACTGAATATTAACTATTCTGAATATAGATTAAATGTAAATGAATATGTTATCATATTAAAAAAAACTGAGAGATTAAAGTCAGAATGACAGACAACAATCAGGTCTAGCACCACCTCTGGACAGAGCATTGATTTGCTCAGACTGGTGACCATGATGTCCTCTCCTTCTTGCCAATCATTTGGGATACACCAAACAAGTCAAAACTGGTGAAAAATGTGTGAATTAGCCTACTAAACAGGGTTTTTTTAATGTAGAACCTCATATTGTATAGTGGATTAGTGCAACAAAGCTGTATTAATACATTGAAGTAGAAACTGAAAATGCTTCTCTCTGCTCTCGCATTAAAAATCCCAAATCCAGTTGTGTGAGTTAATTCTTCATTCTCCTTTGAGCAACAGCAGGAACCAGGTGTCTTTATTCTTTGCCGTCTGCTATTTAAGTTGTTTTGACGTCAGTAGGGTATCTGCAAGAAATTCAATACGTCTTATTTTTGGAACGTTGGTATTTATGACTTGAGCTGCTGCAGGTGCGCTTGATAGTTTGCTCCTTTTTCCATCAGGGAGGTGAAAGAAAATCGACTCCACCAAATTCACCTCGACGCACAATTATTTGTTTTTATCAAATCTGACAGCAGGTTTATTCATTGCTAAAGGGTGACAACAAACCTAAAAATTATACGAGGTATGTCTGTAGGCATGGAAGGTAAAAAATGTTTCTGATGTTGCTTGTGACAATAACGCTATAAGATACACAAAATGCACATCGGGCTTTAAGATACATCAGTCTATATTGTAAATGCATGTTTTCTTATAGCTGTGGTTAAAGAGGGTTTTTAGTTCTCAAAACACCAGCCTTCAAAAAAGAGACTATTGTGGCATGATTCCTTCCTATATAACTATATTTTTAGGGTTGTGTATTTTTGAGATTCTTTTTATGTTATGCTGGTTCACTGTATTTTCGTGCCTGTTGGTCGACCTTTGCTCATCAGACACAACCAGATATTCCACTAATTGTGGGTTGAATGTTGGAGCGATGTGAATTTAAAAATCCCCTCGTTTTGGAGCCTAAAAGCAGCTGCTCCTTTGCCGATATTCGGATCCGGACTCTGTGGCAAAGGAGTTTTAGGTTAGTTCACGTTAGCCAGTTCAATTTAAACCGGGCAAATCGTTTCATTTTATTTATTTAATTTACTCAGTCATAAATATGAATAGTTCATGTAAACAGAAATAAATCATGAAGGAAAAGGAGCAGAAAGAAGCATACACATATATCTGCCCCATATCCATATAAAGATAAAATTAGCTCATCAACTCAACACGATTATTGAACAGAACCAGGAGTTGTGAACAGGCTGCATATGGTTCCAGTTTGGCGATGGCCAAACTAGTGGTGCGTTGGCCACTAAACATGTTTAGTTAACATTAAGAGTCGTCTTCTTCATCTCGGCTCTTCTTGATTCGCAGTGCAGGACGGTTGTTTATGGCGAAAGCAATTTACAGGCAGCTGCCCCACCTTGTAGCCCCACCTTGTAGCACCAATGGTTCCTTATTTCTTTGTCAGATCCTTCAGTTACCTGTCATGCCAGTTTGACTGTTTTGCACCTTTTGGCCATTTGTTGTTTCCTTCACTTCCTGTCAAACCTGTTTCTTGCTTGCAAGTTCCTTTTAGAAAAAAAAATCACCTTCATCGGGAGACTCCAGGTATCTACATGGGCAAATGATCAATACGAAAATATGCAGTATTGCGCACCTCTACTAAATGATATGAGATATATGATGTCTCATCTTGAGTCTGACTTCACTAATTCATACCAATAGTGTAATGTAAGCAGAACATTATTGCATTTTATGTCACATATCAACAGACAATTGTGGCAGTGAGTTAATTCTTTCACAATGTTTTACATAATTAAAGGAACAGAAAACAAAACTAACATTTAGAATAAGTGCAAATATTCCCTCTGAGAAACTATCACACATAAGTTATTCTGTGTTTTTCTTGTATTATATAGAAATGTTTAAAAAATCCTGCCAAATGATTAAAATATTTTCCTGATAACCTTATTTTCCTTAAGTGAAAGAAAATGAAAGCAAATGTGTCTGTGCTTGCAATAAAGTGATTACAACGGAGTCACTTCCTTATATGATTGAAGCCATAATAAAATTTAGAATGAGATTTTCTTTTTTCTTTCTTTCTGGTGCTTCTATTTGCAGAGTGAAGGACATCTGAGTGTCCCAGCCCGGGGTCATCTGGACAGCCAATTCCCTGAGGCTTTTCCCACCATCTGACCTGCCTGCAGGATCCAATTTAAAAACAGAAACACAAAATGTCAATTTCCCTGTTGATTTAGTTTGGGGAAAGGAGCTTATGAGATAAACCTGGTGTTATTTATCATTGTTAAGGTAGCACTCAATATTGAGTTATGTTAATTAGACCTCAGTAGCAAAAACCAATGACTGTGGGAAGCAGTGCTTCCACAAATAGTTCCTACCTACAGATCAATTGATCTGCAGTCAGCTGTTCTTGGGCTTTCTTGGTAGAGCTGTTGGAGGGGATAAATACCCGGTAAGGTTACAGCTTACTTATCACGTACAGGAAAAAAAAGAAAATCAAGGTAAAGCTTTTTAGAATCGTTTTAGATTTTCAGTATATCCTTACAGTAATTGAGTGCATTTTATTTACTGCTACTATTTGTTATGGCTTACATATATTTACTGGTATAAACACACAATTATGCTGTTTGTTTTATAGTTCAGACTGTAATGAAAAAAATATTTTAATTGTTAATAAGCAAATTTTGATCAAGACAAACCAAGATGAACCAAAATACAAGAAATGAAATCTGGTTCTGATTTAGATTTGGTATCGATATTGTTGATGTTTTGGATCAATTTGCTCACCTCTGTTTTTTTAGACACGTTGAACGGATCTGAGGAGGAAACACAGAGAAATATTAAAGTCATAGCTAAATATTCCACAAATTTTCTGTTTAAAAACCAAAAATTTCAGTTGACGATGAAAAAAAATAAAATAAAAAGTGAAAATGGGTGAAAGTGTGAGTGGATCTCTTGAGGAGGAAAGAGCGTGCAAATAAAATAGACTAATGTAATTTCACATCAGAGTCTTCCAGGCATGGACAGTAGAGTTTTCCTGGGCTTGAGCATCGAGCCTGGTGGTACAGAGAACCCAATAAAGAAAACGTAATGCCTGGGATGAGTCTGCGTGGAAACGCGCCCCAACAGCTGTGGAGTCGGCATGGAGAATTGAGTCAGAAGAGACAGGCTGTGGGTGGCCAGGCAACTTTGATGCTGAAAGAGAACCGTGGTGCCATGACGGAAATTATGGGGGCATTCTTGGTGCTGGAGATATTCGTGGAGATAAGCTGAGAGCAGGGCTGTTTGCGTGGGCTGCTGAGGAATTGTGGATCGAGGCTGTAAGTCTTCGGAGGATGGAAAAAGCTGATGGAAAATCACCTCAGCAGGGCAAGCTACAGGAAAGAAGAGGAGACTCAAAACTCATGAGGAACCATGCATGAGACGCATCACTTAAAGATGCCTAAACTTTGTGGAGCTTCTGGGGAAACGCTGTAATCATAAAATGAACAGAAATCTAAACGTGCACATTGTGCCTTAGAGAGTGACAGTGATGAGCAAAAAAGCTTTTTAACAAACAGAAAAGGGAGGCGAGTTAGTTGTGGTTGTTTGACAGAGTTCTTGAGCTCTCATGTTGACGGGCAGAACAGAAAAGCAGAAATGCTTCTCCACTTTTCAGACAGAGTGAGTGGTTAAAATTGAGGCTCAGACGCTGAGACAGAATCCTGCTGAGGCAGCCAACCAGGAGTCTGACGGGGAGACAGGTTCACATTGTTCACAGAGATCTCACTCCGGCTGCCAGCGCCGGTCTTTAACTTTAACGCCACGGCTGAAAAAGAACGACGCTGTCTGTTGACACAAGATCTTTATCAGTTTAGAACAACTTTTAATGAAGGGGGGGTGAAAAAAAAGTAGACTTCAGATGTCTCGTGATGTCTCGTCAAAATCGATGCACAGTTTATCCGACTCATGTTGTACTGTGAAGACATAGTGATAGCTTTAATATGCAACAACAAAACACAATTTATTAAAGCTTTCATGACGCTCCTTTAAAGGGTACATGCAGCCATTGTTTCCCAAAAAACTGGCAAAAGGCCGTCCTCTGGGGGCTAAGGATTTGTCACCTTTTCTTATTACCTGTCAAATTTATTGACAGGTAAAAAATACACAATAAATTCACAGTTTGCTTTATTGCTCATTCAGGAGAACACACTGCCTCAGGGCTATTTGCATCACCAGGCCAAAAGTGCATAAAAACTGTCTTGTTTCGACAAACTGCATCTGTTTAACAACTTATGCTTATGATTGGAATCATATATATATGTGTGTGTGTGTGTGTGTGTGTGTGTGTGTGTGTGTGTGTGTGTGTGTGTGTGTTAGCCATTTGTTGAAGTATTTGAATCTGCTTCAAGTTCTTGTTAGTCCACTGCAGGGTAACGCAGCATTCATGTCACTCTGTGGTTGTTTCTGGTTCGTCTTCCTTCTGAAAAAAGAATGACGCATGGCAGTGGCTTCTTGAACAACTGGATGAGGAAAAAAACTTCATTTGGACAAAAATTATTGTGACATTTTAATATGGGTGTATCTCATGAGATCTTGTTGAACCACAAACAAAAATACATAAAGAGATTCAACATTGGGAAGAATATTACGGGGTTGGGGGGAGCGATAAAGATAGTGATGCATCTTAAAGCCCCAATGGAAACTGATAACTGTTCATCACAACCTAGGGGCAGGTTTTATTCTTCTTTTTTAGTACTGCTTTTAAAAAACGTGTTTTTTTTGTGTGTTTTTTTACAAGTTCTCACCTTAGCATTTTTGTGACACAAGAGTGCTATTGCCATTCATTTGCTTGTGCTGCATCCACAGGAAAAATCTCTGCTTATTGGTTTTGGTTTGAACTGCAGCCGCAGCCCTTTGCTCCAGCACGTTCGCAGCAAGCGGGGTAATGTGGGGGTATAGCAAGCCCAGCTGAAATGAAAGATGTTGTCATTTCCACTCCTGACAACATAACAACTTGGCTGGAGTAAAGAAGCCTAGAAAAGTCCTTAATCATACCAAGAAGTGGAAAAACATGTAAAGTTACATCAGTTCACCGGCCTAGAAATCTGTTGAATAACTTTTACACACCTGCGTACATAAAGACTCCTGTGTTTTTTCTCCGTCTGTCTCCGTTCAGATAAGACGCGTCCCTCACTCTTCTCATTTTACAACGTGTTGTTTTCATGCCTCTAGGCTCATGTTTGGCCCCATGGGTTCTGTCGTACTTTAATATTTATCAAAACAATTTCAACCACATCCATTAAAGCTGAGAATAAAAAGGCCTCTGGTAGAGTCTGGAAAATGCTTCCAAATGTATTCCAACAACTTTAAATCCACTGGGAAGCGGTCCACACGGGAGCTGTCTGAGTGAAAGGACTCTTATTAGCAGAAGTAAGTAAAACTTTCGCTTTTAAAAAACTAATCCGTTTGATGCAAATATTGTAATTAGAGCCTTTTCAAACATTGTCTATAAGAAACCATGAAACGGGTGATTTGCATAAGACGGTTTATGTGAATAATAACTGCGGTGGGCTGCAGTGTCTGCTGAATGCTAAGCAGTAACAGATGCCTGAAGTGCCATTAGTGACAGCATCATTACTTAACATTTCCATGGTTGAGTAATAATCACCCAAGCAGCGGCATATCTACCATTTCAATATTACATGTACATCCATTATCAGAGACACACATGTGCATATACACACGTGGTAGTTAATGCAGTGAACAGACGATCGATCCGTCTTGAGTTTGTTGGGTTTTTTTGTTATTGGGGGGGGGGGGGGGGGGGCGGGGCGGGGGGGGGGGGGGGGGGGGGGGGGGGGGG
>CAEGAF010058468.1:0-26435 GCA_903067075.1 Micropoecilia bifurca
TGGGGGGGCTAGATTTTCTAACCTTTTCTACTTTAAATAATACACTCAAAGTCAAATGGATCAAACAATACCTGTCACGTCCCTCCTCTTGTTGGAATTTCATTCTCCATTATATATTCTCTCAATTAGGTGGTCTTGATTTCATGATATTATGATCCTTGTTGTTTCTATTTCCCCGCAAATTCTTCTCAGTTTTGAATCTATTATCCTTGGATTTACGGCTATTGACAAGAAGAACTGGGACTCCGTTTTTGTTATCAACCTTATTTTACTTCTTGCTAAATTTTTTATACATAAAAGCAAGTTTAGCCATAGCAAACCTTTATTCTCTGTCTTTATTAAAGAATTGAATATGTACATCAATCTCATTGAGTCATCTGATAACCTAAAAGCCATTAAAACTGTACATTTGTTACGCAAATTTAATATTCTTTAATTCTCTCCAAACGATTTTCTTGACACTTCTCTTTGTTTTTTATTTAAATCCCCCCTGGCATATATATATCATTTATTTATTTTTTTTATAGATACATATATGTATATTTTAATGTGCTTTTGTGAACCAGGATGTCTCAGAGTCATTGAGTCTCCCAGTGTGACCAGCAGACTGAAGCCTGTGACCAGTGTCACTTTTTGTTTTAAATGTCTCAATCTTAAGTATTAGTGTATTAATACAGCCTATGTAATGAAATAAAAATAATTTATTCTGTTAGAATTATTTTCACTCTTTGCTGTCAATAGTAGAGTTGATGCATACTGTAATTTTTCTCTGGAAAAAATAAAAATATGTAGTTTAATGTTTGACAATGACTGATTTCTAAATAAAGTCATTTCTCAATAATGTATATAAATAAATACAAGAAAATAGTTTTTTGTCTTGAAACGTTAAGTGTACGATAAATTATGGAATTATGTAAATATGTTCTTTAATTAAACACTGTAAAAGTGTGTCTGTTAATCAATTTCTATCTAAAAATGATCAGAATAATTTCTTTCAAATAAAACATTGTGCTCTTTATTCAGAAATGCCCCAAAACAATTAAATAATCACATCAAAAGTTAGAAACTCTGTCTTTAGTAATTTCTTTGATTACCAAATATATTAGTGTGTGAGAAAATGTGTCAATGACAAGAATTCATTTAAAATACTTTGTAAAGCGGCACTTTCTGAAGTTCGGTCCATTTACTTGTATTAGCTTACTGGCACATAGGCCACAGTTATTGTCACGGCTGTCTAGAGACGGACACTACGCAGCCGTGGTAAGGGGATATCAACATGGGTCTTTTTAAAACCTCCTCGACTCTATTCTCCACCATCCTTGGAAGTAAAACCTCTCATAAAGATACTGATGTGAGAAGGAAGACGCAAATCCCAGGCTGAATAATGTTAGTGAGGATGAACACAGGCATCATTTTTTTTTTTTAAAAATGTGCCCATCATGGCGCAGTGTGCTGCTGTATGAATGGATCAGGAGAACACAGCAGACCCTGACATGGTAACATTTTGCTATGATTACGTTTCTTATTGTGCTTTTAGTAATTATATTGGTTTGATTATTTGCTTATTTAATATCTGCCAAAATAATACAAATGATCATTTAAAGAACAACAGTAAATACATAAATAATTCCTACTTTTAAAGGTTCGTTAGGACGTGTACGTTTTATTTTGAAATGTTTATATATTTTATGAATTCTGCACAGTGGTAGAGCTGTGTCCTTGCAGCAAGAAGGTTCTGGGTTCGATTCCCAGCCCCGGCCTTTCTGCATGGAGTTTGCATGTTCTCCCTGTGCATGTGTGGGTTTTCTCCGGGTACTCCGGTTTCCTCCCACAGTCCAAAAACGACAGACTGGCGACCTGTCCAGGGTGACCCCACCTCTCGCCCGGAACGTTAGCTGGAGATAGGCACCAGCAACCCTCCCGACCCCATTAAGGGACAAGGGTGTCAAGAAAATGGATGGATGGATTTTATGAATTCATTGTTCAGTGGTCATTTATGCAGCAGACACAGACCTGCAGCTGGGGGCCCACAGGAGACCAAAGAAGTTATACTAAATAAAGGTCTCATGTTGATACTCAGTAGTGGATTTTGTTTAACCTTCACAATTTTACTTTAACAATGAATTTAAAAATATAGTGCTGCACTTTTAGCTGCTGTAGAGGATCACACTTTCAATCTGCCAGGGATCTGCAACCTGGATCTCTGGAGACGCAAGTGGGTTTTTGGCTCAAAATAAAACACAAACAGAGCAATATTTCCTCATATTACTGTTTTTTTTGTTTAATTCTTTTTCAAGTGTTGCCATTTAAACACACACGCCTCCAAACCTAACTCCTTATTTGTATCAATATTTTGGTAATACTCTGGAAAATATCAGAATGTTCACATAACTTTTATATTTATAGTTGTCTGAGGACACATTTTGAATATTAAATCAGGTGTTATGATCAGTTACTCAGTGATTTACCAAATATCTTTTACACTTGCTTAATTAAACCTATTTAAATTACACTACTCTGATTGGAGTAGTTTTGGGGTACTTTAACCGACCTCTATGCATGAACAATTGCTCTGTGGATCACTTTTTAAAGACAAAAACACTGCCATAAAATATTGTCTAGCACTGCAGTGGAAGTCTCACCCTGAGAGAGTAGGACGACACGCCAAGGTGGGCGTCCCTTATTTTGATTTCTGAAAGGTGGCAATTCTACGTCTACTCCATTACTGCATATGAGTGCCTGAAAGTAGTTTAAAATTAAATTAAACACACACCTCTACAAATGCAGATCCCCACAAACATTTTTTGTGGATTAATAAGTTGCATGGAAGTTTTTATTAAATATAGCACAACTAAAATTTGTTCACATGACTGGATAAGTCACTGTGCACATGAAATCATAGAGTACAGTTGACTAATTATACGATAGAGGTACAGATTAAATCCCACATAACACTACCAACGTGCATGGAAAAAAGTCCTTACACTTTAAATGTTGTAAATAGGGAAAAAAATAGCCCACAAAAACGTTTTTTGATTATCATGGTGACGCAAAGCGATACAGAACAGAGTATAAAGACATTGCAGCCTGCAAACTAGAGCCATTTACATGTATGGTTACTGCTGACTGTCTTGTACACTTAAAACATTAAGCAATTGATTGGGTTTCAGATGACGTAGCACCGACATCACCCAATGCAGATGGAGGGCAAGTAAGTGCAGCCCATTTATTTCTGTTGATCCAACATCAAAATGTCTAAAGTCTGACTCATGATTTTAGGCAACCTTTTGTTCCAACCGTTCTAATAGAGAAAGGTAAATGTTGTTTTCGTGTTTTGAAGGAAGTTGGTCACAATGGAGTTGATTAAAAAAAAACTTGCTGAAAAAAAAGGAGAAAAGTGGATCAACAACCTACAACTAAAAACAGAAGGTGTGAAAACTAACAATGCCAGAGTTTGCAGCACCACTTTCTAGCAGGTAACGATCGGATCATTTAAATTGTATTTTCAGATATTTTATTGGACAGTTACTTAGAAAGAGGAGCAAGAGAGATTATTTTTATGCCCTAGCTTGGTGGTCCCCACATTGTTAGCAGTTAGCTCAGTGCTGAGTCTCAGGTAGAAAATACGATGTTTATCCAGTGGGACTTTGATGCTAAACCTACGCAGCCATACAGTCACAGTGAGCTGTGACTTTTCCCCCACATGGTTGGTGTCTGGCCTCAAACATGGGCGTTTCTTTAGATGACTGTAATCGTTGACCTACATTGGACCTGAATGCAGCGTCCGACAGCGACTCAACATTAACGTACAACTCCAGCATGAATTTGGGTTTACAAAAGCTAAATACATTTTTAACCAGGAGATCCAAGCTGATAGAAATAACATGGGTTAGCTTGTTGTTACCAATGTGATTATCACAGACTAATTACTTAAAATAGCACAACTAGCTACTCACCCGGCAGAAACAAGTCGGCAGCCATTTAACGCTTCTTTTCATCCTAAATGCTTGACCCAATCTGAAACTGAATGATTGTATTCTCCAGACTTTTGAAAACTTTCTTCTAGCTCGTTGTATAATATGCAGTCTGCAGCTCCAGATAGTCAGTTACGTGGATCGCCTTGACGCTGGGTAAATCCTCAAGATTATAAGGGAAGTCTTTTTTTACTGATTTAATACAGATCATATCCTAAATATACACATATTTGTTCAAGATATCTCGTCTGTTTCAGGGAATTTATGGCCACTCATGATCAATTTTTCTCCGTTTTGAACGAGAGAAATCCACTTCTGGACCTACATCTGAATTTCGCGCATCATCTGGGTCACATGTCTGAAACACCTGATTGCAGTTTTGTGCTGACAGTGTGAAACACTGGAACTACATATTAGCTTGTGAATTTTATTTTTCTTTTGATTTATAAACATAAAATGAGAGAAAAAAAAATTAAAGTGTGGCTATTACTTACTATGGAATCCCCTAGAGATATGAGGGATTGTATTTTTTACTGCAAAAGTATTGTGTTCCCTTGCAAAGGTTTTGGGTTCTTTCGCAATAATGTACTGGTCCATTCATTTGGCATAATACTTAGTTTTCTGTTGTAATATAATATGTATGCATCTCGTTTGTGAGATCTGTTAAGTTTTATATATTTTCCTTAGGATAAAAATGCACCATGAGGAACAGGTCAAACCTGGGCTGTCCATCTCTTTCCATCCCTTCTATGATATAAACAAACTGTCAGAAGGAAAGGAGGACAAAATGCATCCAAACTAGACTATTTTTGAGTTATTTTTATGGGGTAATAAAGTCATCTGACACTTTTGTGTTGGTAGTCTGAATGGTTAATAAAGGGCTGTTTTCATTTGGATCCCCATCTCAAGCTTACACAAACATGCAGTAATAGTTACACTTTAGATCAATTACTCTGAGAAGGTGCCATCCTGAGCGATGCAATTCTACAATTAAATGTAACAAAATAACCTGGCTACATATGTGCTCCAGAAGTATTTTATTGAAGAAAGAAATGATGGTGATTGTTCACATGCCAAACAAATTATATTGAGAGCCCAGTCTGTACATATGGCACATACACTAACCAGGACAACCATCATACACCACATTCATAACAAATAGAACTGAAGCATTTCAAAATATTAGTGTACAAGTTTCTGACAGCAGCTCCAACTGTCAACTCTGATCTTTCTAAAGTTGCAGTTTTTAAATTATGCAAGATCTTTGTTTTGTTAACAGACCAACGATAAAGAAATTGAGATGAAAACAATCTGCAGTTGGTTTTTGTTGATGTCAGACCCTATGGCCTGATTTGATCGCAGCCCAGGTTGATCAACGCTGGCCTCTGTAGGCACGCAACCAGGAAGTGACCAAGGCAGCAGCAGATGAAATCATTCCTCCAGCATTGGCCGATGGCTGGGAAACCTGCAGAGTACTCTGGGAAAGATCCATTGACTGCAGAAGTAAAGGGAGGAAAGTTTGTCAACCAAGGTCCCACAGGGTTTCAACATAACTCAATATTCTGCTTACTCTTGTACACTGTATCTGTAATCTGTAATTTTACTTAACTTTTTTCTTCTTTTTTTCCCCGCATAACCACAAACAAAGTATTTCCAACATTATGCTGCATTGCTGCACATTAAGGTTTTTTTTTCTGTAAGAATTCTTTTAAGTACTAGTTGTTTTTATTTGACAGATTTGTGTCTTTTATTGCTGTTTTAAAGGCTGGCATTTAACGTGCAGTGACCAGACTTATGCCACCATTCTGACAACCATTCAAAACCTACTACATTATATTCTTTTAAATCATGATGTTGCCCTGGGATTTCTGCTTTAAAGTATTACTACACTGAAACTTGGATGGTAATTTAGACCATTACAGGCAACAGGTCTAATTATAAATCCTCAACAGTGAAGAACAGAGTCCTGTGTGCATTATTTCTTTTATTCATATATTACAGTTAGCCATTTTTTTGACTCCTCAATAGTGCATAGGTTGCTGAAGGTGCTGGATGATGTGTTTAAAGCAAAGGATGAGGCTGGTTTTAAAGCTGTGAGAATTATACTGAACAAAAATATAAATGCCCCATGTTGTCATAATGCTCATTTAACAACTGTAAATGAGCATTTACTGACATTTTATTTTTTAAAAGTAATATTTCTCTTGATTTGTATATAATTTTTAATCCAACTTGCTGTTAGTGAGCGTTACTCAGTGAGTTGTCTTTTTACTCAGTGCATGGGTGAGGCATGTCCAGTGGGTGATCAGACAAAATGAGAAACCACTGGACAGTCCTTGGACTGGAGACAGCCCCAAAATGTCACATTTTGTCATAAGTCATAATGCCTCAGATGCCTCTAGTTATGTTAGAGCATGCCATTGGCATGTTGGATGCAGGGACGTCCGCCAGAGCAGTAGCTGTACTGCTCAATATCCATTATCGGACTATAGGCCATTTAAGAGTTTGTTTCCAAAAGACTAGTGCTACTACTGTAACACTACTGCAAATTGACCTCATCCTCATCAGTCACGTGTGGCCACTCCAGCACAAGATCGCCTCATCCATCTGTGGGATCAGCTAAGACCAGTGACACACACAGTTGATGAGACTATCAGTCTGCACAACAGACACATCACACCTCAGAATGTCTGTACCCGCCTAGATCAGTGTTTCTCAACCTTTTTTGGCCCACCGCCCCCCCCTGTCCATTATCCAGGTCCCTCACCGCCCCCCACCAAAGAAATTGTGGGTTACTTTGCACTGAATATTATTTTATTATTAATATTACTATCACTATTGTTGATGCTTTGATTTTTATGGTAGTTTTTGTATTTATCATCAAAAGTAATTTTCCAGAGAACAAATAAACAATGTGAATAGAAATTATTTTCCCAGGTGTCTACAAAAAATGTAATGGACATTCAACTTAAAATTGGTAGGATTAACAACAGCCAATCAGAGTAGAAAAATATTCCTGTTCTATGCAATTTTCTGTTAGTTGCTAAATCTTGCATAAAATTACCATTGATGTACAGCAATGCCGGTTTAAACTTTGAACTATTTGCTATGTTTTAATGTTGCAGAGATCTGCAACATTAAAACAGATATAACTGCAACTACATTAACCATAACTCTTCTTCTCTTCAGTGTTTCTGGTGGTGCAGCTCTGTGCTGCCTTCAGGATAATGGGATATCAGAGTATAATCCATAAAATTTCACCCACATGGCATTTAATGTGCAAACCAGAGCTTTCAGTGGAAAAACAAAAGTTCCAGATCATTTTAATGCCATACAGATATGAGACACAAACATGGATTATATCTTTTTTGTTGTTGTTTATTCTTGCCGTATAGTCCTCTGTATTAATTCTTGCTCGAAATGTCTTGCCATACCAGCTTATTCCTCTGTATTTAGTTTAGTTTCTTAGTCTTGCATCTAGTTCTTCATTCATTTCCATTTAGTTTTTTTGATTAGCATTATCCTCTCTTGGTTTATTGTTATGTCCGCTTTAGTTTCTTCCATTGTTTATTGGCGCTCATGTGTTCCACATCATGTCTTGATTTGCCACTCATTGAATTTTCACTGTTCAGTTGGATTATCTGTTTATATGATTCATATCTAATTTGTCGCTCCCTTCTATATCCCGGTTCTCCGGTTTCTGAGTTTTGCAACGTGCGTGTAACCCGCAATAAGTCAATTAATCAAGACTTTTATTTTTGCAGGCCCACTTTCTGTTTTGCCCCAAACTCTGCAACTTATTTAAAGCTCCGCCTCTAGCACAGTTTGAACAACATCACCTGTTTACTGTGATTGTGGCTGGCTGTTTGGCATCTTGCTGATAATTCATCCTGGCAAATTCACCAAAATCTCTGCAACCACTGATTTGATCTATTGAACTGTTGGCGTTGTTGCCTGTGCCGTCACCAATACTGCAACAGCTGATCGCAGTCTAGTACGCTCCACGCTCTGCCCAAAGGTCGTTTTTTTTTATGATGGATCAGATCCTCTTCTGAACCCAAGGATGGCGAGCTAAGAAAAAGGAAAAGAACTCTATGATCTTTGAAGTGATTTATTTTGAATTTGTCTCTCATCGTGTACTTGTTTGTTGTTGTTTTTTCCCCCCAAATCACTAATATATACACCAAAACTAAAACATTGTTTTATGTCTTCATTCACACCTCCAGCTCCTTAAAGAACCACCTTCTGATGCTGCTTTTGTAGCCGCAATTAGCTGCATAGCCCATAACTGTTACATGCACATGGATTCTTTTTGGTTTTTTGTTCCCTTCCCGACCCCCCAGAGTGGTCAGGAAGCGTATCGATGAAAAAAAGCAGACAAAAAGGTTTTTAAAAAAGAAAAAATCCCAGTTTTCTGATGATTGAAATTCAAAACTGCTGTGGTACCGTTGCATACTGGATCACTTACAACATCAATGTTAACTCTGTAAAATATTGTGCTGTCCTTCCATGGAAGCGCACAGAATCCAGATGAACATTAAAACACTTTTTAATATTTTATATTATTTAATATAAGTTGCTGCTTTGACATGATCACAGCACTGCCAAAGCATATGCCCAAAAATCTTTAAAAAAAACATAAAATATTTGAAAATCAGACACCAGACAAAGTGAAAAACGCTGAACTGATGCGGTGAAGCTACCAGTAGCAGGAGAACAGAGCTGCGCCAATAAGCTAACAAACACCGAGAAGAAGAAGATACCGCTCCTGTTGAGAAACTCTAGCCTAGGAAAAGCCAATTTGGACAAAATCAAATTCCTCAACCTGACCCAATCATGTTCAAAGGACTGTTGATCCGCTACAAATGGACATACCACAATGTTATCAATGCCGTTATGAAGATCAGTAATTACTGGAAATATATTTTGAGTTTCTCTATACATTGCATAACAAAAATGTTCATAAAACTCTTATATTTGACATGGGGCATTTATATTTTTGTTCAGTGTATGTTGTCGTAGGGTATTCAAAGCTCACATGGCAATGACAGTGAGACCTGGAGGGGTGTGTTTGGGAGGAACGATCTGAACTCGAGTGGTGTTCTGTTGTTGGACTTCTGTGCTCGTCACGGATTGCCCACAATGAATATCACTCTGGAATGAATACCATGTTCAGGCATAAGGGTGTCCATATGTGCACTTGACAGCAGGACACCCTAAGTTTCAGTTCGATTTTGTCATCGTTTCATCAGATCTGCGGCCGCATGTCTTGGACACTCGGGTGAAGAGAGGGGTGGAGCTGTCCACTGACCACTACCTGGTGGTGAGTTGGCTCCGGTGGTGGGGGAGGAAGCTGGTCAGACCTGGCAGGCCCAAACGTGTAGTGAGGGTCTGCTGGGAACATCTGGCGGAGTCCCCTGTGAGACGGAGCTTTAACTCCCATCTCCGGCAGAACCTTGAACACGTTCCGGGGCAAGTGGGGAACATTGAGTCTGAGTGGACCATGTTCCGTGCCTCCATTGCAGAAGCGGCATATCATCTGTACGTGGGTGTTTCTTTTCTCCAGGTGTACGAGGCTCAGATAAAAGCAGTGGAGATGGCATCTTCAGTCGAGTGCTTAGATTTGTATGCAAACTGGAAAGGGTCAAATGATGGAGGGCAGTATAGAGATATAAGAGTGGCTAAGGGTCATACAAGTGACCCTTAACCACTCTCTCGAAACACTCCATGATGTTAGATGTTAATGCAAAAAGTCACTAAGACATGTGATGGTTAGTTTCTTGGGCACTGGAATAATAATATCTGACTTAAAACATGAGGGGACAAAGGCCTGATACAGTAATGTATTGAAGATGTCCACATGGGCTAGCTGGTCTGCACTCTTTGATCAGCCTTGCTGGAATGTTGCCAGGACATGCAGCTTTTCGGATGTTAAAGTTTCTCAGGGATTTACACCCAGCAGATGTTTCGAGCCTGAGGGCCTGTTCATCAGGGTGAAGGGTTGGCTTTCCTTCCAGGGGTTTTTATTTAGGGCTTCAAATCTTCCAAGTAAGTTGTTGAGCTCATTAGGGAAGCTATTGTCTAGCTAAACTAAGCGTTTAGCTCCCGTAAATGTTGGCATTTACGGGAGCCCTGAAGGCCTGAGGGGCCTTAAGCAGCTGCTTAGTTAATTTGGATTTAACAGAAGTGCAAATACTTGATAGTTATTGTAATTGTATTTTTTTTGTTTGTTTTTAAGAATCTATAATTGTGGGTTTATATTGTGGGTTTGTATAGCATTTCATAGACAATATCTTCCCGTAACATATAATTACCGAGTAATATTTTTACATTTACTATCAACTTAACATCTTTAAATACAAAAACACGACAGGCCGCTGGTGGATTGCCTCGACGTCCCAACCACCGGGCTTAGCAAGTTTTCTGGGAGAAAACCCTATATCATGTATAATTTTCTTTCTACTTCTCAATTGTATGCCACTTTGAGTTGGTCTGTCACATTAAATTCCATTGAAATGTATTTATGTTTGTGGTTATAATGTGACAAAATATGGAAAAGTTCAAGGGAAACAAATATTTTTGCAAGTGACTGTAGGTGTTGTGTTTCACTTCCTGGTGTTAAAAAATGTTCAGAAATTCAAAATTTCTTGGTGTTGTGGTGGCGCAGGGGCAAAGCACAACCCATGTTGTGCCTTAGTCCTCATGCTGGTGGTCGCACTTTCAATTCCTGGCCTGGTAACATTTGTTGCATGTCTTTCCCCTCTCTCATAACCCTCTTTCCTATCAAACTACTTTCAAATGAAGGCCACTAGAGCCAACAAATCCTTAAAAATATATTCAACATTTCTTTTTGTTCACAAGATGAGGATATTTTTTATGTCCTGTAACTCTACCAATTTCTACCAATGAAAATTTGAGTTTTTGCACAACAGTAAAAAAAGTTGACGACAGTTTATGAAGCTATCAGTTTTTGACAAAATGGGATACCAAAAGAACAGGAGGACCTAGAAACACTAAAAGCTACAAGTGTTTGATAAAATGGGATGTCAAACAGATCAATCTTCTCCACTTCCTCTGTGAGCCACTATTGCCATCTGAAGAAATGCACCATTCTTAACCAAAAGCAACCAATCACAACCAAGAGGAGTTTCTTAGTATTGCCAGTCAGTGCTTTTAACTTGCTAATAGCAGTGAAACATCCTACCTTTACAGGAGAACTGTCATTGCTAGCTATGGTAACCAGTCTGAGCATTCATGGCATGAAGAAGCTGTTGTGGGAGGGGGAGTTGGTGATGAGCAGCACAACATGAGATTGTGATTGAAAGCGCTAAGACCCGCCTCTTGGGTCTGATTGGTTGTTTTTAGATAACACTGGGAGACGTTTATCAACATATGATCTTTACCATGCAATCATGACGTAAAGGCAGTTTCAACAAATATGTAAAAAAATATTTTTGTAACATAATATATATATATATTATATATAACTTATATATATATTATAAGTTACATTGTGCAGTTTTAATTTAAGGGTTTTTTTTGTGAGTAAAAATAATGGTGGAACCCTCCCAAAGTTTATTAATTTAAGTTTCAGTTGCCAGTGTGGTAGCTCATGCATTGTTCAGTCACAATGTCTGCTGTTGTGTTCAACCAACAATTCAGACTGCAACAACAATCACTCTCTCTTATGTAGCCCTTTGAAACCTCCAGTTAACATTTCTGTGTTAACTGCAGTATCAGTCATAACAGATAACTCTTCTCTGGCTTCAAAGAGCACAGTTAAACAAGAGTTCTAACCTGAGAGGGAATGTCACAGAATCGTGGACTGGGTACTGTCTCCCAGTCTGTGCCCAGGTCCGTCTCCTCATCTGTCATCGATTCATCTCCACTTTCCTCAGTCAACCCCGATGCTTCTGGCTCAACAAATTCTATAGACTCTTCCAGGTCAGAGCTCACTTCGAATGAACCAGTCCTGCAGCAAAATACATAAAACCTCAAATCTTACTGACCATGACGCTTAATCATGTTGTCTGATTGAGATTTACATTTGTAGACTGCCCAAACAAAGACAGTGTGGATAAAAAAGGCCCTTTCAGCTTTGTTTCAGACAGGTGTCCCACAGAGCACTGAACACACACAAAAAACCCTGGTTTTTCATTGCCACAACCCTGAGAAAAACAACACAAAGATAAACTTCAAACCTTTAAAGCAAAAACACTTTAACAGGCTAACATTAGTGAACTCACCTGCCCAGGTTATTGTTTTCAAGGGAAACCAGAAACATGATGTTCCTGAGAGTGTGATGAGGATGAAGCTTTTCACTGTTGACATGCTAAACACAAAAGGTCAGAAAATCAGCTGTAGAAAATTATAAGCTGCAGTCACAAGACCTAGAAATATGCTATATTTATCAAATGTACATTTTACTAGACTCAAAACCTAGGCAAGACAAGCTTTTATAAGCACTTTTAAAACAGCAAAATTGACCAAGATGCTGAAAAGACATTATATAAAAACATTTACATAATAAAGGCAAACACATAAAAGATAAACACAAATTGACAAATAAACCCCAACCCTAAACCCTCCCATGCTGGGTCAAAAGCTAATGAAAAAAGATGGGTTTTAAAGCAGATTAAAAATAGACAGTGATGAGGGCTGGCTAATGTGTGCTAGCATTAAATTCCAAACCCTTGGAGCTGCCACATACCTTAGAAAATTCTCATCAATCCTTGAGCAATTTATCAGAAATACGTGAAACATAAAAGTGGCTAACACATGGAAATTACAGGAAAAATCAAGTACAGATCCAATACAATTCAAACAATATAAAAATTAATTGACTATGCATTTTAGATATTTACATAAGTCAAATATTAAACTAAAGCCTGTTAGCAATGATGGATGGCCTGCAGTTTATAGCACATAAAGTCCAGAGGACCACACATTCATAGACTGATAGTGACAAGCTACTGGATTATAGCCACCAGACGAAATAAGGAATAGACACCCTATTGTCTGTTTGAGCACAGGAAATATGGCGGCCATCTTGGAGCAGTTGTCCCTCCTACTTGGCTAAACCAAGACAGCAGAAGAAGCCTCAGCACTGCTGGACATTTTTGTTCAAATCAACAAACCATTGATGTCAAGGATTGGGGCATAACTTTTCACATGTAACATGAACATATTATTGTCTATATTTTGTGAATAGAATATTACTATTCTGTATTTATGTCCACCAGTGAAATGCCACATAAGATTAGTTATGATGTTTGGTATAATACCAGGGTTCTTCCCACACTATGACCAAGAGGTCATAAATCTTAAAAAGTTTTAAATATTTCCTAACACTGACTTAGACTACCTGATACAAGAGCCTACCTTAGAAATAAAACTTTATATATATTATTACAAACATAATAACATGTGTCTGCATTCTACTTGGGGTTTGCTATCCCTGCTTTCTGAAAAAGAAAAGAAAACAAACATGTATTATGTCATGTTGGTAATTTTATTTTTGGTTTATTTCATTTCTAAAACCAGTTTTAGGGCTATAATGAAGTGATGTATGAATCACTTCAAGAGCTGCGTCAGCATTGCTGCAGCTAAATGTAGGTCCTAAATAAAATAAACAAACATGGTAACAAACATCTGCATAAATAATAACTGCAACAAAAAGTACACTTTACAGGTTAACACAAGATGTATTTATTGGCAGGCACAGTCCAACGAAGAGGGCATATGAAAAACTTCTATGGTTCTCAAATAACATTTCCAGTGCATTGGGGCTGACCTGAGAGAAGCAGAGGTGGAGGATGTTGGTGTTGAGCTTGTTCAGAGATCTGGTGAAGCGATGCCGATTGAGATTCTCTCCACAGAACTCGCTGAAGAAACAAGTTAATCACCAGTACTATGGAGAACCATTTCAGCCAAAATTAAATACATGAGTAAATAAATAAGTAATTATCCTCTTTATTCCTATTTATATTGATTTATTTATGGATTTATTTATTTTATCTAAATCAGTGGTTCTGAACCTGGGTTCGATCGAACCCCAGGGGTTCGGTGGAGCCTCTGCCGCGGAGGTAAAGATACACTTGTGTAAAGTCGTGATGACGCCCCGCTTTGCCATCACTTGCTGCAGAGGATCACGTTACATTGCTTAGCCAATCAGAGCTGCGGAGGAGCCCTGATTGAAGGAGCTTCACTCTCAGCAGGGATTTGAACTTGTGACTTTACTTACTTCAGCAAAGCTCACAGTTTTTACCAAATTCTGTAGCTTTCAGTGTACTTCTAAATCTGCTCCTTAGTCGCATCTTTTCGGGGTTGATACTGCCTCTAGTGGCGAGGGGGTGGTAACACAATTAATATAATTACATTACTAAATCAGAATACCATTAAGTCTTTATAATTTATTATTAATTTTTCACTCTCTTAAGAATGTAGAGCTAATTAAATGACAAACAAGACCTTAAAGTGGTTCCAGTTCCTCTCGATGGCCAACCTGTTGAAACTGTGGCAAATTTTAAATACCAGGTCGTTCCTGAACAGTCAGCTCAACTTTGCTGAAAACGCTGACTATATTTTGAAGAACTGTTCTCTACCTTTTAAGAAGACTTAGTGATCTACTTAAAGTGACAAAAGTAGACTCTAGTTGGGTCACCCATATTTCTTGAATTTGGAAAAAAAAAATATCACTACGGAAGGGTTCAGTGAATGTGCATATGAATCTGATGTGTTCGGTACCTCAAAAAAAGTTAAGAACCACTGATCTAAATGAATAAGGAAAATTGAAAAAGTCTAAACAAATAAGGAAATGTAAAAAGGACAGAAATTGAGAAATACATAAAATAACGTATAAATACATAAATATAAATAGGAATAAAGAAGCCAATTACTTATTTCTTTATTAACATATTCATTTAATTTTGGCTGAAATGGCTCTCCATACAGTACACTCCCAAGTCATCGCATTAAACTGCACCTGCAAGGCTGGAGGAACCACAAAATGAACTACCTGTTGCAGAGCCTCTTGGGCAGGTTGACATCTAAGATGTGGGACAGAATGGTGATCAGCTGGGTGGCGTAGCACAGGGCAGCACTGATGGTGTGAGCTGGGTTAATGTGGTCAAGCTCTGCAGAACCGAGATATGAATGTTTAATTGAAATGTTCTGTCTCCTCAGACATGCAAACCATTTCGGGAAACACAATGACTTCCCATGTCCAATTTGGTGACTGTTTCAAACCTGAAGTTTAAATATTTGAGACTTCTTATGACTACAATTTATTTAAGCTACAATTCATTTCATTTGAGAATACACAAGACTGTCTAAATTCTGAGCTTTGACTGAAGTTTTATTTTTTCAAGCCGCTTCAAACATTTGCTACACATTAACCACAAACATATCAGGAGCTGGGACTTTTTTTTCCTTTGGAGGTCCAATTTCAAAGTACATAATTTTGAATAGAGTACAACAAGTGCATCTTTTCCATTCACTCAGTCTTCCATGCTTAAATACTGCTTTCTCCTTTTAATGTGTACTGTCCTGCAGTGTGGCATTCAGAATTGTTTGAATGCCATAGAGAAGTGGAGCATTACAGCTTTCTCTACATGTCTCCACTCGACATGTATATTAAACCTATGGGTGTGTGTTTGAGCGTGTTTGTGTATATAGGGTTTCTATTAGGGCTGCATCTAGCAATTACACTACCAACATAGTGGAATGTTTTAAAATATAAACTTAACCTGGGCAAACGTAGGAAACAAGTTTGAACAAGAGGAGATCAACCGTTAACAGGTGTGTCTGAGGGCCTTAGTTTAACTCAGACAGCTAGTCAGCTAACCCACAGAATGAAGAGGGGAGGAGCATCTGGACGAAGGTTGTTAGACCCAGGAACATCTCCGAGTGATTCCAGCTGAGATGCTCTGTGCGAGCATAGGCCACAGCTGGATGATGCCCTTACTGTCGTGCGGAGGAAAGTGCAGACTTTAACACTTTCTTCTTGCCACTCCTCCATAAAGGCCAGATTTGTGCAGTGCATCACTAATTGTTGTCCTATGGACAGACTCTCCCACCTCAGCTGTAGATCGCTACAGTTACAGCTACACAGTGATCATGGGCCTCTTTGCTGCATCTCTGATCAGTCTTCTCCTTGTTCCAGATAAAGGTTAGAGGGGCGGCCGGGTCTTGGGAGAATAATTGGCAGGAAAAAACCTGATCGGCACATCTCTAGTTTAGACTTCTGTAATGGGTTTTTAGTGGATCTAAGCCAGTGTTTCTCAACCCTGGTCCTCACCGCCCCCTGTCCTGCATGTTTTAGGCATTTCCCTTCTGCCACACAATTGAATTGTATCTCTGGGTGATTAACAGGCTTCTGCAGTACTTGCCGGTCATGCAATCATTTAAATCAGCTGTTCTGGAATAGAGGCACATCTAAAACATGCAGAGCAGGGGGTGGTGAGGACCAGGGTTGAAAAACACTGATCTAAGCAAATCCTCCATGAATCCAAATCCTCCCTTCAGTCTGTGCAAAACGCTGTAGCCAGGCTTTTAACTAGTACCCAAAGAACAGCTCACATTACTCTTGTTCTGGCCTCTCTGCACTGGCTCCCGGTGTATTTTAGGACTCATTTTAAAATTTTAGTTTTAACTTTTAATGCACTTCATGGTGAGGCTCCCAAATATATATCGGACCTTTTGAAGTCTCTCTGTCCGTCTAGGACTCTGAGGTCTTCTAATCAGATGCTGCTGTTGGTTCCCAGAACTTATTTTAAAACTCGTGGTGATAAAGCTTGATAAAGCTATCAATGCGCTGCTCCGAGTCGACATTTAAAAAAAGTCTCAAGACTTTATTTCTTCAGACTGGCTTTTGGTTAATTTTGTTAATTGATTTTAGCTCCTTTTATTATTGATGTGATTCCTTTTTTGTAAAGCACTTTTGAGATTTTTATGTCTGTGAAAGGTGCTATGTAAATAAAGTTTACTTACTTACTTACATATTCAGGCATAAGGATGCTCATATATGCACTTGGCACCAGGACACCCTAGGTTGCAGTTCGATGATCAACTTCGTTGCTTCATCGGATCTACAGCCACATGTGTAGGACACTCGGGTGAAAAGAGGTGGGGAGCTGTCCAATGACCACTTGCTGGTAGTGAGTTAACTCCGGTGGTGGATGCCAGTCAGACCTGGCATGCACAAATGTATTATGAGGTTCTGCTGGGAATGTCTGGCAGACTCTCTAGTGAGACAGTTTTAACTCCCATCTTCAGGAGAATTTTGAACACGTTCTGGAGGGTGTGGAGGGAATTGAGTCTGAGTGAACCATGTTTTGTGCTGCCATCATCAAAGTGGCTTATTGGAGTTGCTGGTGCCCGTCTCGATGGCAACCCTCAAACCCGCTGGTGGACACCTTCAGTGAGTGATGCCATCAGGTTGAAAGAGGAGTCCTATTTGGCCTTTTTGGCCTGTGAGACCCCATAAGCAGCTGATGGATACCAGCAGTATAAGAGGCATGCGGTTTGGGTGGCTGCTGAGGCAAAATCTCGGGCGTGGGAGGATTTCGGAGAGACCATGGAGAAAGACTTCCACACGGTTTTGAAGTGGTTCTTTTCCACCATCCAGCATCTCAGGAGAGGAAAGCAGTACAGCACCAACACTGTTTATAGTGGGGTGGGGTGCTGCCGACCTCGACTTGGGATGTTGCAAGACGGTGAGCAGAATACTTCGAAGACCTCCTCAATACCACTAACATGCCTTCCATTGAGGAAGCAGAGCTTGGGTATACTGGGTCATGCCTCCAATCTCTGGTGATGAGGTTGCCAAGGTGGTTAAACAGATTCTCGGTGGCAGGGCCCCAGGGGTTGATGAGATTCGCCTTGAGTTCCTGGATGTTTTAGGGTCTGTGCTGGTTGAGACAACTCGGCAATATTGCTTTTTCATCAGGGGGAGTTTACCTGGACTGGCAGACCAGGAATGCTGATCCCCCTATTCAAAAAGGGTGACCACAGAATGTGCTCAATTACAGAGAGGTCACACTCTTATTCTATTCAGGAGTCCTGGAGAGGAGGGTCAATCGAATAGTCAAAGCACAGATTCACAAAGAGCAGTATGGCTTTCCTCCTGGTCGTGGAACATTGGACCAGCTCTACACCTTCAACAGGTTCCTGGAGGTCGTGTGGGAGTTAGCCCAATCAGTCTGCATGTGCTTTGTGAACTTGGAAAAGGCGTTTGGCCTTTTCCAACATTTAAGAAATGTTCCTGTACTCGACCTTTGGGGTACTCAAAGGCCGAGGCTGAGCCTTTGGGGTACTCGGGTACTCTGCCTTTTGATACGGGCTGTTAGGTCCCTTACAACATTGGTCAGAGTCTGGTCTGCATTGATGGCAGTAAGTCAAACTCGTTTCCTTTGAGAGTTGAACTTGGCCAAGGCTGCCCTTTGTCACTGATTCTGTTTATTACTTTTATGGACAGAATTTCTAGCCACAAGATGTTGGCACAGCCAGAGTCAAGCAATTCTCAACTGGTAGCCGAGAATTGCATCTATTGCTTTTTTGCAAATGATGTGGTCCTACATACTCCTTATGAATTTATGTTTGGATGCTGTCCTCAACTCTCAAATGATCTTGCTTTTGGTCTTACTGTTTGCGAAATGAAATGTCCATCACATTCACAGTATGTACAGAACCTGAAGTCACGGTTGAAAGAGAGTTATCAGATGGCATCAAAGAACTCTGCAAGAAGTGCTGCAAGAAACAAGACTCGGTTTGATCAGTGGGTCCTACCATCCAAGCTGGAAGTTGGAGATTGAATACTTGTGCAGAATGTTAGACTCAGAGGTAAACACAAACTATGTGATAAATGGGAACAAGATGTCTTTGTAGTGGTGAAATGTGTTGGAGATCTTCCAATTTATACAGTAAAACCAGAGTGCAACAATGGCCCAATGCGCACACTACACAGAGACTTTCTTCTTCCATATGGTTTTCTCCATATGACAGATCCTGAAAGATCAACTGAGACAGTTCCAGTCACAAAACCCCAGACACATAAAAAAACCAAGAAATGGCAAGAATCTCCTGATGATTCTGCACAGGGTGAGGACTGTGAACAAGAGATTCCATTCTATCTAGTTCCACCTCCACTAAAGTTCAAAGGGGAGAAAACACTAAGAAAGTCATCACCTCATGATTGTGTAGTGAACGCTGTTGTTCCAACAGCCTCTTAAGTCAAGAAACAATCTGTTGAAATTCTTTCAGATTCTGAGAGTAGAGTGTGAAGTTAGTTATTGAAGTGGAATCAATTGAACCAGAATCTAGTGATGAAGATTGTTAGGTAAAGTGTTATTATCAACTATTTGTTATATCTTTATAATGTTCTTTATGTACTCTTATTTGTTTAGTCATATCTTTTAAGAAATGTTCCTGCATTGTTAGTTTTGGCACCCACCACTTCTAGCACTTTTCACAGTGTCTAATGTTTACATGTCACGGGACGTGCATGATTTAAGGGGGGAGGCTGTAACCCAGGATAAAAACTGCTCTTAATCCCGCCTCAGTAACATAGTGCATTCAGCTAATCAATGCACCTGAAGGGGTTATTCAAGCCTGCTCCAGATTTCCCAGTCAGGTGTGAGGGGGAGTGCTGGAGACAAAGGAGCTACAAGTTTGTACTTCCAAACAATTAGTTCACATCATTGTATGTTATGCACTTTTAAAACTCATAATTTAAAAATCGTGTAGATCTGAATACCCAGTGAGGTTGGAGCCATAAAGTTGTCGTGCATTGAACTATATATGGAATTGGTGAGTAGTGAACACAATGTTGTTTTGTTTGTTTAGCATGTTGGTGGTGGTGGCCAGTGCTAATTGTTTGATCATCAATTGTCACATGATCTAACTTCTTAAATTCAATATATGCATTTAAGATAATGAGAGATATCTTTATTTTGTCTTAAATATTTGATTGTGGATATAATTGCATTTATTTCTGTATATAACTGAAAAAAGTTTAGTTAACTAGCAGGCTGGTAATTTACTGATCCTGTTCATTTCAATACAGGCCAGGTGACCCTTTTTAGGGTTAAAGGAGGGTGAGCTTCTGAGAACTGGCTGGGGCCAGGAGAACCCAGAACTCACTCCATACTGGTATGGTAGGAGGCTGATGGTCTGAAGTATTTCCCCTCCATCTCACCATACAGACACACAATCCCTTATTCATCTCTTCTCCATTGGAAACAAACTGCGCTTGGACATTTTCACCTCAAATATCTGGAAAATCAAACCATGGACATTTAAAATGTGTGTCAGTGAGACACTGTGCTGACTTGGTGGGAAAATTTAGAACCTTTGTGCACTTTTATATGGAAGACTTACTGCAGTACTGTGTATATATATTTTGTATTTATTTTGGGATTTTATGGATGTTTTGTGTCTTGTGGTGTTCACTTTAAGTTTCCCTTTTTTAAAATACATGGTATTGAAAAGCAGTTATTCTTTTGTATTACTACTACTACTAATAATAAATTTAATTTGTACCGCACTTTTTATTTGGAAAAAATCTCAAAGTGCTACACAGTGCAACTAAAATCGTAGATAAAATCAACATCATAAAAATCATGTGGAGGAGGAATAGGCTTGCTTAAATAAAAAAGTCTTTAAGCCTGTTTTGAAGTCAACCACTGGTTCCGGAGCTCTCAAATAATCCAGGAGAGAGTTCCAGAGACGGGGGCAGCCACAGTGAATGCCCGATCTGCCATGGCCCTTAATCTGGATCGAGGAAGGTGGAGGAAGTTGCAGTCTTGTGATCGTAGAGATCTGGGGGATGAATGTGGAGTGAGAAGGTCCTTCAGATAATCTGGTGAAGTTCTTTTTAAACATTGATGGGTAATGAAAGCAATTTTGTACTGAATTCTGTTTCATTGACAGGAAGCCAATGAATGTCATGCAGAATAGGTGTAATATGGGCAGATTTATGGCCTCTCAATAGAATCCTGGCTGCGCTGTTTTGAATATATTGAAGCTTCTGAAGATGTTTTTTTATGGATTCAATGAACAGAGAGTTGCAGTAGTCGAGCCTGGAGGAGACAAAGGCATGGACGAGAGTCCCGTCTCGGCATTAGAGAAAGAGAGAGATGGACGGATTTTGGAGATATTATGAAGAAAGAAAGAAACAGGTTTTAAATAAATGCTTAATGTGATTTTCAAATGTAAGATGAGAATCCATTCTAACTCTATGATTTGTAACTGTGGTGGAAAGGGGGATGTCTTGTCCAGAAAAGAAGATGGTCGTCAAAGTTGAAGATTGAAGCTCGTGAGGTTTTCCGATCAACATGGCCTCAGTTTTGGAGCAGTTTAACTGAAGAAAGTTCTGATTCATCCATGTCCTTTTGTCTTCCAGGCAGGTGGTGAAGGCAGCCTGGAAAATGGTGATTGTGAAGCCCCAGTTCTAATGTAAAGTTGTATATCGTCGGCATAGAAGTGGAAGGCGATGTTGTGCCGATTAATGATTTTTGACCCAAAGGCAGCATGTAAAGGGAAAATAGCAGGGGCTCCAGGACTGACCCTTGTGGGACACCACAGGAGACAGAGACAGCCTGGGACTTGGCCTTGCCAAGGCTAACACATTCCAGCCGATTGGAGAGGAAAGATTTAAACCAGTCCAGAACAGTGTCACAGAGACCGACCTCCACATGAAGATGGTGTAGGAGTATATTATGGTCCACAGTGTCAAAGGCTGCAGTTAGGTCAAGGAGGACAAGGAGAAAGGTAGAACCAGTATCAGCTGCCATGAGGATGTCATTGGTAACTCTCAGCAAAGCGGTCTCAGCAGTGTGAGCAGAACGGAACCCAGACTGAAATTTCTCGTACAGTTTTGTTGTAGGTAGAGCTGCAGCTGAGCAGCAACAGCCTTTTCCAGCACTTTTGACAGGAAAGGGAGGTGAGAGATTGGACGATAATTGGAAAGAATATCTGGATCCAAGGTAGATTTAGGTTTGTGCTGATTTTGTGCGATTTGTGTAACAAGGACATGAAGCCGTTAGCAGACGTGCTCCGTGGCGGTTTCTGATATGGGAAGCATGGGCAAACGTCCAGGGCATCATTATGTGGGTGGCGGCATGATGAAGTGACTGTATCTATACTAAAATGATAAATTCTAGACATGTTTTATGGAAAACTATACTTTCTTTGGGACTTTTTACATGGTCGGTAGTAGGAAATTTTCTATGAAGAAAGAAATCTAAAAAAAATCTATATTTTCTGCCAACAATATATAAAAAACTACTAAAGATAGCCATAAATAAATGTTTTCATATGATGCTGTAGCCTAATTGACATCTAAGAAGGAAGTTTCAATGAAATGCATAAAAAAATAAACATTTTGGTGCAAGTGAAAATGTCTCTAAAATTTGATCTTTCAAAAAACAAACAAAAAATCCCTATTTCCTACCAGCAATATAAAGGAAAGTACTAAAGATGGCCAAAAATGGATGCCTTTATGTCATTCAGCAGCCTATTCTATCTGTAGTAGATAGGTTTTATTGAAATCTGATGAAAAATACAAGTTTGGGGAGTGGTCAAAAGATACTTAATTTTGTCAGTTTTTGAAAATTTTCTCCGGTCAAATTAGTTTGGAAGCAGTTTTGTGGCCTAATAAATCTTTATTGAAAAGTCCCAGACCCCTACAAAAAATTGAGCATGTTAAGACCACATAGCAGGACGGGGAAAATAGCTTTTGGGGCTTGGTTTCAACATAGATTTTTTTAATATTGTATCCCAAACATGCCATCTCTGCCGTCAGGGTAAATATTGAAATTTATTTAATTTGAAAAAAATTACATATTTTAAAGAACCTTCATTTTAAAAGTAAGCTATTTATACTGTACATATTCATGTTTTTCAATATGATTTATATTTATTTAAAGGATGTCATTACAAATAAGTGTCAAATTTATTTATTTTTTAAGTAATCGGATTTCAAAAACCCCAACTTTTTCAACTCAAAGGTGGGTTTGTGGCAAGGTACACCTACCCCCCCAAAATCTCGGAGACCGTTAGAGATAATGGGCTGAAAATCTTCCTGCTCTTTTCTGGTAATACACTTAATAGAAAAATGCATTGAGAGTACCAAAAATATAACAAAAAAAATGGTTGCCGGTACCTAATATAATAGGCCATCTAGTCCCTTAGTACATTAAGTAGTGCTAGATATATTTGCACAAGATGGCACCTGTTTTTATGAAAATATGGGTATATTTACATATGGTGTCAGTGTGTATGAGTTATGGCTGTGCATATGTGGAGCTCATTCTGAAACAAATTAAGTTTCTCACTCAAGACACAGCAGGAGCACCAGTAAAGCCAGAGAGAGCAGTGGGCAGCAAATATTAAATTTGGAAATTGAGAACTTTTGTATTTTATGACACCATTGCTCCTTTTTAACATTGGCTTTATTGTGTGATCTCTCATTTCCTGCACATGCATCTTGTAGAACCTCTCTATGGTTCACAACAGAGCTGAGAAGGTATGCAAGCAGTGGAAATTGCTCCAGAACGGCTGTGAAGTAGTAGAAATAGTCTGCAAAGTGGGGATTGGTGCAGAGCAGTGTTGAGCTTTCAATAGTTTTTTTCTGAAACCTGATTCATGCACTGGACTGTTATCTTGTAGCATAAGTACTGTGTGAACATGATTCTGTGTGTGTGCTTGTGTGTGTGACTAAATATATAAATAAATTAACAGTATGGCGCTAACTAGGAGTGGACAATATTTCAGAACATTCTGACTAATGATAAAATTTGTAACAAACCTCCCCCAGAAATCATAGTTACTCATTTGATAAAATTAACAGGTTATTGGCAGTATTATATAAAACCTAACAAAAAACAAACAAACATGAGTTTATGTTCCTGTAACTACTATATTTAGGAAAGTATTAAAGTCTCCTCAAAGTAATAAAATAAAAATGCTTAAATTGCTTAAACATTCTGAACAAAATATAAATAGAATAAAAGCTATCACATACTTTTTAATGGAAGTCACCTGATAATGATCGATGGCTGATCAATCGGAACATCATCTTATTTTTTAAGCCAGCCTTCTTACCTGGGCCAGAGCTGGTGCTCTTCTCTTCCACCCAGCTGTAGTATGCAGAGCAGTCTCCGTTGCTTGGCAAAACAACTGGTGTTCCTGTGATGCTGATGCTGGTCTCTCCATTCTGGTCGTCCCAGATCCAGCGTCCAGACAGGTAGGTGGTTCTCCGGGCCTCTGCTAGCTCGGTCACTGTGCTGGAGGTTAGAGCGAGGTCGACCTCTGTGACATCAGACAGGTCCCTGGGACACAAATAAAATGAAGTAATTTAATTTCAAATATATGCAATTGTTATTTTTCCCCCTCCAATGCTTTTATCATATGCTGTATGTGGTGTTGCTATGTTAGGTGATGTATCACCACCAAAGTAAAAACCAACCTGCAAACCAGTGACCAAAAAGAGAAAACATATCAACCTAAAGAAATATGAAGTGAATCGTTGGATCAGAGGTGCAATTACATACTTTCTGAGGAGTATGCGAACACATCATCAACACCCCCCTCTCACATCCCCACTACTACATACAGCTCTCCCTTATTCATTTACAAACAAAATACAGTAATTCTATTATGGACTTTTATTTTGTGTTGCATATTACAGCAGGTGATCATCTCAATCACAAACAAAATAAAAGTTTATTGAGGTAAAAATATGTAACAGTAGTGGGCCTCAGTGCTCAACAAATTTTCTGTAGTGGAAACATGAAATCTGAACATGCACTGTGTGCACCCATTTGTTCCAGGTTAAAAGGAACAAATACTTTAAAGTAAGGCAGAAACCAGGAGAAAATGATAGAAGTAAGAAAAAAATAAAGTATAACCAAAAAGAACAAAGAATGGAAGAAAAGTTTTTAGCGCCAAGAACTAAAGGGAAGGAAGAAGTGATTGAAGAAACAAAGGACAGAATAAAACAAAAGAACAACAGACCAGCAGTAATGGCATCAATACAGGTTCTTCTGAGTCCAAGGCCGAGACTGAATGTTTAGACTTAAGAAATATTTTAGGAACATTGCTTTTTGTAAGTCACAAAAATGCAAAAGTAATTAAAAATAGTTATTCAACCAAATCTACTTCTTGATATTAAACTAATAAATGTTATAATAAACAAAAATTGTATTATTATTATATGCAGTCATACGTTAGTTAGTGACTTTAATTAATCAGCTTATATTTCACAATAGTTGCAGGGTTTTTCCCACAGAAAACCTGTTAAGCCCAGTGGTATGGGCGCTAGGGAAATCACCACCATGTTCTTATGTTAAAAATGTCAAGTCACAAAAATTCAGAGGTATATGAGTTGGCATAATTTGGGAAAACACCCTCGCACAGTTCAATAAGTCAACAAAAACCTAGCTTAATCCGTCTTCTTTACTGTGACTGGTCTATAAAGAACCATATTTACAATAAACAATACTTAGCCTGGTGGGGAGGAAAGTAAAGCCTCGTCAGGCTTATGATACACTGGGGAAAACCCTGAGGTGGGTGGATAGATAAAGACATGGACAAACACTCTTGGAATAGATAAAGTCTGAAAAGATTTTTCTGTACTTTATCTTTTTATGTACTTGTCCAGAGATGGAAAAAAAAACCTACAGGCACTTTAAAAGTGCCTCTAGGTTCCTCTTCAATAGGTTTCTTGCAGTTTCTTACATGCAAGAAACTGTGGTTTTTTTATGTGTGTACTTTTAAAAACAGAAAAGTCCCTGTGGACTGTGTGAAACGATTGAATGGAATCTTACTGAGGCTGCAGAACATGCAAAATGAGGCCAGTTGCTGTCTGCTATATTATATTTGCTGACCTGCTGCTTTGCTTCTCCTCTTGCATATGGAAAATGTGCGTGATGAGCTCCTGGATGTGGTCTCGTCTGAGAGCCGCCAGTTGACTGAGTTTGCTGTGTTGTTCTCGGCTGCGCCTCTCTAACAACTCCACCAGACGGCGGTTGTGACGATCAATTTTGTCCCTTTTTTCCTGATGCCTTCCAGCACGCCGCTGCAGCCGCTGAGTTTCCTCTTGAGAACGCAGGAGGAGCTCACGATCTGAAACAAAAGACAGATAATAAGGAGGTGCAGATAATTTAATCAGAATATTCAGACGAAGAACCCAATACTCACAGCTCTTCACCTCTTCATTGCCCCAGGCAACCGCCTCCTTGAGTTGGTCTCTCTTTTTCCTAAAGAGCATGATCTTCCATTTCTGAAAGAAAAAAAACCATATGCACACATATTATATATAGATACACAAACACACGCACATATGTGTGTGTGTGTGTGTGTATATATATATATATATATATATATATATATATATATATATATAAATTAAATGTCTCTCTCTCGAGACGGATTGTCTCTCTCAGACTCTCACATCGGGCG
>CAEGAF010058496.1:0-57859 GCA_903067075.1 Micropoecilia bifurca
CCGCCCCCCCCCCCCCCCCCCCCCCCCCCCCCGCGCGCGCCCCCCCCCCCCCCCCCCCCCCCGCCCGCCCCCCGCCCCCCCCCCATCCAGACGCTAATCTGACGCCATCTGCTTCTTTAGCTCACAGGACGGTTGATGTTGCAGCACTTCCCTCTGAACATGGATCATTAATGAAAGATCCACAGAGCGGTCCTCTTCCATCCAGGCCAGAAGGCCCTCAGTAGAAGGCCTGTTCTTCTGCTTGACCCCTTTATCACCAATCAAAGGACCCTCCACCAGAGGACTAAATCATTGGCCAGGGGGTTTGTTGAGGGTTGCTCCAAACCGCCGACTTATCAAATGAAGCAGATGTGATTTACACAAAACTTCTGACTTGTTGGAGTCTGGCTCCCACTCAAGTCGGAGTGGGAACTCTTCTCAGGCTTGTTTTCTGCCTGGCTGCACCTCAGTGAGTGTCTGTGTGGGTTTGGATGACATAACCAAGCAATTTCTGGCAACAACTGCTGGAACCCGTTTTGGTGTTTGGTTATAACCACCTGAATGAAGCCAAACTGTGGTTTTCATCAGTCAAAGGAGACTACTACGGGAACTCTGCGGTTTTTATTAGCTAATTTTACCCAGCAGTGAACCTAATGACATTTTCCAATGTTCTGAAGCTTGTATCGATACTTTTTTTATTTTATTAATTTAGGGAACTACAGCATCTTCAGTACACAATTTAGTTTTCTATCCAGGTGCTGGTTAAAAGAAACCAAAGGTTAAAGACAGTCTCAACAGGATTTGGAGTTGTTTTTGTGTTCACATGTTGATTCTTAAAAAATAAGGATCAATTTTGTTTTAATTCTGCTTATTTGCATCGTCCGCACAAGCAGAAGGATGGAAATCTGGATTTAGTGATAAGTTTTCCTAGGCGGCTGTTTTAGGCTCTCAATTACATGCAGATGAACACGGTACATTTTCGTAAACAATTAAGAAAAAATATGCATCCAAAGAAAGCGTTACAGTAGGCATGTCGGTATAAACACTGCCACAGAACAACACCGAATGGTGCCAAGTCATCTTTTCAAACAAGACGCACGGGAACATGAAACCGGTGATTTGGAATGTTTCTACTGGGATCTGAATTCAGAAACGCCAAATCTGTGTGAACAACAAAACACCTTAACAGATGCATATAATCTTTTTATGTGTGGATGAGGGATTAGACTAATAAACATTCATTAGAAAAAACTGAGCCAATATCTAATGTCCAATATTAATATTGCTGTTACTCCTGATAACCAATTTTTACGGATATTTCTCTTCCTACCGCCAACATTGCTTCTCTGCTTCAGTTAAACAACTCTGCTTTATTTATGGGACGTTAATGCCGATGTCGTGCATCCAAAGATGAAACGATACACAAGGATTTAAAATGATGTTCAACTCCTATAACGTGTTTATGTAAACTAATTAAGCCCACAGATGGAACGATCTGAAGATTAGGGGTGAAGAACATTTATGATTAAAAAAGACAGAGACCGCATGAAAAAATGTTTATTTATTCATATGTTTTTTTTTCTGATTGTTCAGTAAAACCAGTTTAGACATAAATAAAGAGAAAATGTAAATAACTATGACTGATGTAAGGTTTCTCTGCTTTGATGACAACGTCTCTCTCTGCTCCGTCAGTACAGAGTTGATATAAACAGGAAAGTCTGTCCTCTCTGATTCCCACCGCTAACTGGTTTCAGCCCTGTGGTTCTCCAACCAGGAGGATTTTTATGGCGGTAGCTCAGGGTTCTCCAGCTCGGCTATTTCCCGCGCTGGGCGGCATCCCCTCAACACACATAAACCAGAGCTGGAGCTATCCGAGAGTCGCTTTAATCTGCTGCCACATCAGAGTAATGAAAACGCAGGACGCTGGGTCTGGTCGGGCCTGTTCTGCATCATTCTATCTGCATGTTTCTGCTTTGGCGTCTGGCCTGGCTGTATGCAGCCAAAGCGACAGACACACAATCAGTCAGACGGTGTCGGTCTGGAGCAGCGGAGGAAACGCTGACGTAGACGTGGACGCCGCTGCGCAGGAACCACCTGGCTCAGACTGGGTCAGCACCTTTCTGCCCATGAATAAGAAGGCCAGGCTGATGGGACCGGGTCTGATGCCAGCATAATTTCAGGCTCAGCTTTATTCACCAAAGACACATGAAAAGACTAACATAACATTTTTTTAAAAATCAGTTTTTGAGAAACATTTGGAACAATAACATTTTTTAAAAAACCACAGTTTTAAAGATGCTCATCACTGCCAATTTGGAGACAAATTCAGGTACATTATCTCATTTAAACAAGAAAACTAAATGAGATGAGTAATGAATTCATAGCAGTAAACAAAAAAGCATTGAGTTTTTTCTCTACTGCGTGTTGTAAATTGACATTAAATAAACTTAAGTGAATTTTTCAAACATTTTCAGTGAGATTATGCTGCTCCTGCAGTCGCCCAGGAAAATATCAACTTATTTTTAGATGTGAAGGTTGCTGGAGTCACATTGTGTCCTTCCTTCTACAAAACCTTGTGAGGTAAAGATGTTTATCTCTAAAGAAAACATAGCTGCCTGTCTGCAGATTGATAAAGGTCACATGAAAATACTTGAAAGAGTGCAAACAGATGAGATCAAAAATAGATCTTTGAGAGAGAAAACCCTGGCATTCTTGACTTAAAAGGTATCCAGTGGGTGTGGTAGTATTGTGCCGTGGGTTAGAATCCAAGAACTCTAATCTCTAAGTTTCTGGGGAAATGTAGGAAAATGTCAAAGTTCCAGTTACTTCTGCTGACGTAAACGTCGGCTTTATTCACCAAAACGTAAGTAGCTTGGGTAGTTTCAGGGCTGTGAAACGAAGGAGTTTGTCGTCCATCACTGGTGTTTGTGGACGTCGTTTGTGTCTCCAATTTACGAGTGTGGAAAAAAACGCAATTTGATCAGGAAAAATGTTATTAAAAATATTTAACATATTAAAATCTGTGATAAATTTCTCAAAACTAATAATTTCCAGAGAAAGTTTCCATTTAGTGATTTTTAGCCCCTTCGCAGTTCTCTATTATTATTATTTTCCTCTTTTTGAGGCAATTTTTGGTTTGTTAAAATAAATGACAAACTGTCACACTTGTTACTTTTTTCATTAAATGGAAACAATATGAAATGAAAACAGACACTATCCACTCCAGCTTTGTTGTCGACTAATTACATTTCCGAGTCCCCGCTTCCTACGCCACACTTCGTCATCACCGTCCTTGGGCCTCTTTTTTGTCTAAATTTATCAACAAATTGAACCGTATCTGTGGTGATTTAGCTTATTGTCATGGAGACAAAGTGCTGCTGTTGCAGTGTACACCTGCAGCCTGCTCTGCACTCTGTGAACTATCTTCAGCATTTTGGAATCCTTTTTCTTTTTCTCCCCCTACACACACACACACACACACACGTATCCATTAAATTTCCATATTCTCAAAGGAAGCGGCTAAGTGAGGTGGACACTGAGAAGTTTCGGCTCAGATTGAGCCTCAGACCCAAAGCATTCGGGTTCCAGAAGATAACCCTGCCGAATCTTTTTAGTTTCATGTTCTGCAGCGGGACATAAAGGCAGATTTGAGTTTACAGCAGGCCACAGCCATAATCAGACAAACATGTCCTGAGCTGCAGCTGGCTCCAAGCATGGAAACGTCAAACTAAGTTACTGGTGAGTGACCTCAGCCTCCAGTCGCTCAAGCACAGGAAGTCATTACAGTCCAACCTGGACTTTTTGCTCAGTTTAGTGCAGTTTAGTGATATAAAAATCACACATTTTTAAGTAAGTAGTGTCTTGAAGTAGCATATTTGTAAGATGGCATATTAAAGCGCTTGCTAGTAGAAAAGCAAGAGTAAATTTGTGCCAAAAAAAACTTGAAATGTTGAGATTAACCTCAGAATTTCCATAAGATAACTTGGAAATGTATCGGATTCAAAAGTCGAAAAATTTAGATGGACACTCCACAATTTCTAACTTTTTTCTAGAAAATTAATCTCAAAATTTCACTTTTTTTTCTTGCAAATATTTTACTTGGGAGCCCTGAAATTTACTGTTCTCACAATTACAGGTTTGTTATATAGAAATTTTCTGTTATAATGTCCCTAATAGGTGTTTCACATGAGTATTTTTCAACAGCAATATTTGTTTGTTTTCGCTATAAATCTTGTGCCATGCAGTTACTGTCCTGCAGAACTATTATCACCTAAAAATTATATATATATATATATATATATATATATATATATATATATATCTTTATCGTGGTCAACATTGCCACAAAATATCGCACAAAACTCTTAAGTCCACATCAGCCCCCCCTACTGGTCACTGATTAACAAAGCGGCTGTCCATCCTGACCTCGTCCTGTTCTGTCTATAGATGTGAGGAGATTATAACATGTCCATCCTCTGAGGGATTCAGGATGTGTCCATCCCCCTCCTTCCTCCATCTAGCTGCTCAGGCTGACCACAATATTGCTGTATCACTTACAGTAATAGCCGGCACTCAAGAGTACTCCAAGGTGAAAGTCTAACTGAGAAGCTTCCTGTCCACACAGGAAATCTGGTCAAACTATGACCTCCTGTGTTTGCCGTTTAAGAGGCCTTCTGTTTGCCATGATTGATTGGTTGTGTTTCCCAGCATGATCACTTAGCCTGCAAATCATTGTTAAAGGATTGCAGTGTCTTTTATCTCAATATGTCATGGTGTCAATATAGCCTGGTTTTCTTTGTATCGTTTTAATTTAGCCACATTGTAGAATTCTTTGGAATGAACATCCTGTAAAAAAGTTTTTAAAATCTGTCCAGTTTAAAGCAGACACATCATGCTTTTAAATCCTTTATTTCCACATGCTAATTATCAGCAGTCGTCTACATGAAGCTGAACTGTGACTTTTGGTCTGAATTTCTGGTTCTTGTAGGTCTTGTGGCTCCTTTTTGACCCTTGGTCTGACAGCAACTCGTTTTGATGCCGTCCCTTTAAATGGAAATGAAGACTAACCCCCCCGCCCCCAGGTCACAGAGTGTTATACTCCAACTCATTCAGTCATTTTTGTTTGATAACACATGTATAATTATAATGATGCAAAAGCAACACATTTGGATTAAGTTTTCCCCAAGACAGGATAAGCAGAGCCAAACCGTTTATGTAATAAAATCATTAAAACTGGCAGTGCAGTTCTGCCTCAAGAAGCTAACAGCTAGCACCCTGCGCTAACTGTAGCTGAAGGCACGATGCTACTGCTAGCAAATCGATAGCCAAAACTGCGTTTTCAATTTTCTCATGGTATTATTGTCTGATATTGAAATTAGATTATCTGAAGCATAGAAGTGTTTTAAAAAAGCATAAGCAGATTATTTGCAATTAAGAAGGCTTGAGAAAATGGGTGATTTAATTTAAAATGTCACTAAAACACTGGTTAAATAGACTGACATGCTAAAGAAGCTGTAAATACATAGTACATAGTCAGAGGTAAACAAGTCTAACCTGGAGCTTTGAGTTCAATAAAAACATGGCTGTCGGCCATACAGACACACCAGCAGCAATAACACATTATATGAAATGAGTTATAGTTTAAGCTATAAAAATATCTATTGATTTTATAACTGGGTAGCTTATATTTCTATATCCCACCTGTTAAGCTGCTGCACAAAAATACTTACATGAATGCGAAATGATTGGAAACAAGGCATGGTTCAGTTTGAGGTTTTAAGATAAAGCTTTAGTTTGGCAGTCGTTTGGTTTAAAACCTTTAAAATGATATGCTGGACGGTGTAGGGTGTATTTTGCTAAAGGATATTTGTGTATTCATTAAAAAAATACAATTATTGTTTTAAATTGCAGAGATAACCCTTTCTTTAAAAAACAAAATACAGTTGTAAACACCAGCATGTTTTTCCGACTCAATACCTAGGCAAGCAATATGGCTTTCTTAATCAGTCAACCTCAGCTTTTCAGTTTTTTTAACATTACTTAAAGAACAGAACAACAGAAAACTCACATTATTCTTCCCAATAAACAGTTTTATTGGGAAGAATTACAGGAACTCCAGGAGGGCTGAGGCGTTAGGGTCTGATGCCACTGACGGTATGATGCCACTCAAAGGACATGATGTATCCCCCCACGTGATGGACACAGGCAGATGGTGTTACCAGTAGACATCTTTGCTTTTTGATGCTAATGGTGTTACCAGTAGACATCTTTGCTTTTTGATGCTAAAGAAAAAAATGGAGCTGACTGTGTGGTCTGATTATTATTTATAGAGGCTGGGGTCCACACCCATACAGTAGAAGGATTAAAGTTTTTCAATGTTGCGCTGTGCATGAGGAATAAACCAATTAGCAAAGACCTTGAAGACCAAAGCTATGTGAAATATCTTCTCAGTTCCTCATGGAAACGGTATAACTGAGCTGTTTGTCAATATCAGATATCACTTTAACTAGTTTGCTTATTGTAGTCTGAGTTAGTGCTTAATCTTTCAGACATTTCCCATGAAGCCTAAAATTGAATAATTGGTTTCAAAACAATAGGAAAATGTCAATAATTGCCGTTTTCATAAAACATAAATGGTTGATGGTTTCCCTGCCAACAGAAATGTGACCTTTAGAAATAAACTGTTTGATGTAACATTGTGTTGCCACCTGAACCCGGCATAATCACTGTGATTACATTGTATGGAACGAAAATGCAAAATATTCACTAATAATTGCACATATAATGACCAATTAGAGCACAAAGTGTTTTTCATGCCATTGGGGAATTAACAAAGAGCTCCGGATGTTTGGCTAGCCTTGTCCTTGGATTACACAAACGATCCTCTCAGAGATAAATGGGCGAAAACACACAGAGCACTTGTTTGGTAGCAGCTCTCCATAAAACATGGCCGACGAAACACAAGACATTCATCGGGAGGGTGGTGCTTACTATTCTCCCTCGATCTAACGGAGCCAAACATCAGCTTGTGCTCCCAATCGTCCTGCCATGACTCACTGTGGAAGGATTGGGAGGAAAAGAGCTGACTTGATGGTTCTGGAGGCTTCACCATGCAGCGCCTGAATGACTGCTGGCTGCGTCCCAGAGAGGAGAGGAGAGTGTTTATTGTTTACCGGTTTCAACGCTTCACTGCGTGTTGGCATGTGCCGTTGACCTGTCATGCTAGGATGTGGGCTTTTCCTGACGTATTCCATCAAGCGAGCATTGTGAGGCGTGTAGATTTCCATCCTCGCTGCATATGGCCTCTGCTGTCTGTGATGGATTCCAGAAACTCCTGCTCTTCCTTCTGCGACACAAGTCTCTCCTCCAAACTTTAGACACGTGGCACAGCGACGTTTGATTCCAGAAAAAAATCTTTCCAGCTAATATTCAGTTCAGTTTGATTCAATTAATCTTGATGTTGGGCTGGTCCTCTAGCAGATTTAGGAACCACTGCTGCCTGGATCTTAGTCCCTCCTGTGAAGGTGCTAATTTAAAACATGGCACATGGAAGCATAGTTCAGATTAGTCAATAATACGAAGGGATTTAGAATCAGGGATGTTGTTGGTGCAAATTACCTTTTCTCACAGGTAGCCTGACCTTTTACTATGTTTTTTCTTTCTTTTACAGCATTTACTCCAAAAATTAGAGTAGACTGCTATAGTGGTTTAGCATATCAAGTTTACTCTCAAAAGAGCTTTACAGTTATGGGTAGCATTCTCTAACGAGAGATTTGGGACTCCACTCCAAACATTGACCAGACTGGAATTTTCTCTGGCATTTTATGTAAGAAACTTTAAAAAACATAAACTTTTTTTAAAAAAAATGTGTCCCAGGAGTACTTTTAATTTGGCGATTTTTAAGCATAGCAAATAGTTTGGAAACTACTGATTTACCAAAAAAAGCAATATTTGACAATACTTCCATCGTATAATATTACATATTTGTAATAGTTTCTTTAAAGTCTATAGTTGATGGAAGTTCATACTCTCAACCTTTTTTTAAGAATATTTTGTCATTCTGTTGAGGAAACTATTTGATATCAACACAGATTCCATTTTGAAATTCCATTTTGTCCAGTTTTAAGTGCTTTTTTGAATTTGTGTAATATTTGAGTGCAAGTAAAATTGACGGTGAACGTCGTGTTCAAATGTGTTCACTTCTTCAAATTACTGTACTTTATTAACTCATAATTGTCACTTCTGAGCTTTCGAAGGTGGTAAACAAACTTTCAGAATTCAGATTTCTAGATTTTTATTATAAGGAGTTCAAATCTTAGAGAAATAAACAACATGCAGCATAAGAGTCTTGTGCCTAAAGAAATCTCTGGATAATAATATCCATCTAATTTTTTAGGTTTACTTGTAATGTTTCCGTATCTTGTATAGTAGCCTGTGTTTCAGTTAAGAGCTGGTTGTAGGGATGACTTCAAAGCACCAGGCTACACCCTGTGGTTAGCGTAAAGTCAGACACACCGCCTGGTAGACTGCTAATATATATACAACACTCTGTAAATCTAAGCCGGGCACACGCCCTCCTACGTGCGCAACCCCATTAAAGTTCATCATACAGACACGTTTTCTTGGAGTCACTGCGTCCCTCTGTCATACTGCACAATGCTGAGCCTCTTCACTTCCTTCCCATTTCTGCCGTTTTTTCCTCAAAACTATTTTAAACAGGCTTCACAGGCTTATTTCACATATGAGGAATTTCCTGTGTTCTGCTTTGGAACAGCGAGGAACAGCGGTCCAGAAGTAACACGCAGCAGGCCGTCCTCAGCCTGCAAGTGTTGGAGGATCAGACATGCATATGTTTGACTGATGAGACAATATGAACACCCAGAAGGACGTGAGGAAAAATGACTTCCAATCCACCATTGACTATTTTGGCCATTTAGACATTTCAGGCCATTTGTCACGATTTAGATTTTTGCCAGCTGGTCTTTTGCATTGTGTGATGCTCACTTTTGACTAATGGACCGCCTGTTATTTGCTCTCGGCAGTAATTGCAAACTAAAAATGCAGCGCTTTCATAAACCACTTAGTCTTTTCTTTTTTTTCTTTTTTTTTTTTTACGCTCTTGGGAGATTTTCACAAACTGTTGCAGTCGTCCCCCTTGAGCAATAATGAATAGAAGGGCTGTCATTGTGCCTTTCAGAGATAATTGCGACAACATCATGAAATCAACTGTTTCTTTTCTGTAAATATTAAGACCAAGAGAGTTAAGCTTGTCTGTAATTTTACAGTCAAGGTAAATGATGTGCTAAACTTTTTATTAATACTAATTCTGTCGTAATAAAAAAAATCTCTTTATACAGCCTTTTGTGAGCAATGTGCGCATAAGTTATGACAAGATTTTTGAGGATGAATAATAGTTTTTGAATCAAACAAACTCTGTGTTTAATTATTTGGTTTTGTACACCATTGTTCAAGCCCACACAGAAGATGTAAGTTGAAAATAAAAGGGTGCTGAGGACAGATACCTGAAGTACTCCACAAGTCTACTGAGTAATTAATGATGCACAATTAAGCATGAGTAAAGGTGAGGTTTTATTAGACGTAGCTGTTAATATCTTTCCATAAACATTAACTATGCCTATGTGTTATCAGTTTTTAGCCAAACAAGCCTGTATTCAGTTTATAAAACACTTCAAACTCGTAGTGTGAAGAAAGAACATTAAATATCTGAGACTTTTGCTTAGTTTGATTAGAACCTTTGTATGATTGATAAAGTGAATAAAGCAATATTTCTTAGAGTATTTCATAGTGTTATCTGCGTAAAATTGATAATAGTACTCTGTTATTCTAAATCAGATTAACTCAGAAGTGGAATTTAAATGAAGAGTAAAGGGTACCAAGGACACGCACCTGAGGCACTCCACAGGTCAACTTAGTTTTTGATGACATTAGTTTCCAAGGTTTTAATGGTTTTCAGTTTTAAAAGTAAAGCTCCGACAATATGTCAACTTTCTTTCCCTGACCCATGTCTTCTGCAAGTAACACTTCTAAATAAGTTGGAGGATTTAACAAAAAATCATGTTTCAACTATCCATCCATCCATTCATCCATCCATCCATTTTCTTTACACCCTTGTCCCTTAATGGGGTCAGGAGGTGCTGGTGCCTATGTCCAGCTAACGTTCCGGGCGAAAGGCGGGGTCACCCTGGACAGGTCACCAGTCCGTCGCAGCATATTTCAACTAATAAATGTTGAAATATAAAATAAAACTGATTTTAAGATTGGTACTTAGCAAATGGGTCACAAAGCAAACCCTTCATGTGAGAGGTCTTTCAAAATAAATAACATGTTGTTTAGCTCATTCTTTCAGGTTTACCATCTAGCAACATGATAGTTTTGTCTAGACGTCTCAGTGAAAAACATTTATCTTAGAAAAGCTATTTAACTTCACCAGATGGAGATATTTAGTTACTCTAGCTGTGACTAAAAGGAGGATTTTTGAAACGTTTTGTGATGAATTGCAGCAAAATCAAACGGTTTTGGGTCATCCTCTAAAATTCTGTCCCAAACACTCCTAAACTTGAGTAACAAACGATAAGAAATATGAGGGAAAATATTATTTGTCAGTTAATAAATAGTTTGGCCATGGTTTAAATAGATTTTGAGTGAAAACGCATGACCTTCCTGTACTTTGATGAAAGACCATAAGTGATGAGAATATTTGCCTCCTGTGTGATCTGGGTATTTTCTAAGCTTTGAACAACGCAGTGCAGATCTGGCTAACTCAATCTCACAAGTCTAAATCTAAATTAAATCTAGCTTGCTTTAAACAAGCAAGCCATCAGATGAAGGTATTTTTCCATCCATTTCTGACCAAAACAACTTGCAATAGATTTTGTGCTGCTGTCCTGTTTAAATGCATTGATCCAGTCCCCATCCTGCCTGCCGGTGTGGGAGATTACAAGCTTCCAGTCTGGGTGACAGCATTAGTACAGGGCCAACTTTAAGCCTTGCAGTCAAACACACTGCAGCGATGCCAACCTCTTCTGTTAAAGAACACAACATGACATTAAAGTTTGTCTCAATTACATCTAATTAAGACATAAAGCAGGTTAAAACGTAATAAACTTCATTGAACCAGCTTTCTAAACTCATTAAATTAAATACTTTTGTACCAGAGCACATTGTTTTTGGTCATGATTATACTCAATCATCCACTTTTATAAGTGGATGATTGATAAAACATGGCTGTAACCTGCTGGTTAGACCTTGTAACCTACTATGTTTTTCTACTCTGTTCGGACATTTAATGAGTTTAAGTGTTTTCAGGCTTAGAAATCTGTGGAAAAAGAGCTGAAGTATGTTTGTTTTTCCAACCATGCATCATCCATCCACCCAACCAATGGTTTATCCATCCATCCATTGTTTGTGGATTTGGCAGGTATTTAACCTCTGACCTCTGTGAACAGGACAGGGAGTTGTGTAGATGTGGTTGTTACTTTGACTTGAAGGATTCGTTTTAGTCTCTGTGGTTTCTGTCCGGCTCAGTGAAACTCATCTGGAGCTAAAGCTGCATTTTCAGACAGTCTGCCTGAGTCATGGTTTATCAGGTGAGGTTTGGTGACAGCTGGACAGGCCTTGTTTCGTCTTCACAGCAGTCCTCCGTCCTGCCTGAATACAGAATGAGGTGCAATATTAGTCAGCACCTTTCTGTGTTCCTGTAGAGCAGATGAAGCGTAATGTGTTGCCCTTCACAGAGCGGCGCTTGAATTTCAGCCTCTGCAGCACTCTCCAGTAAGACTTCTGGACATTTCTATTGATTGGTTGTTTGGAGAATTTAGGCTGTGGGATCAGACGCCAAAAATGTTCTGATGTGCAGGAAAATGAGCCGGCCCAAATCTGGATGACAAGGTCATCATACGTGGATGTCAGGGGATGATCTAGTCAGCTAATCCAGATCACAGAGTGTTGGGGTCCAGCCAGGGCCAGACTTTCCTCTCCAACTCATCCCCAGCACATCAGCAGCTGGCCTTGACCTACAGGTCTGCTCTGTTTGTTGACAGTCCTGTTATGTTCTGGCAGATTGGCATTAGCACTGTTAGCATCTGCTGGTTGGAGATTAGATGTCAGCTGCCACATTTTACTTTCCATCTGGTCTTGATGTCTAATCGGCAGAGATGCGCAGCGGCCCAGAAGATGTCAGGACAGAAACCAGATTTTCTCTTTCTTTCAATACCTTCACATTTCGTCTCATTTTTCAAAAAGGGTGGCATCTGCCTCACTGTTTTAAACTTATGCGTTCTTTAACCTCATTGCTGACAGCTTGATTATAGTCTCTCACCAATGGCTGTTTCTGACAAGCTAATAGAGGATGTGAAGCAGCAGGTCTGCCATTTTCTCTCTCCCCCTCTAATTTTGAGGTGCTTTTGGAGACCTTAGGACTGCCTCCTTTCTGATTCAGTGTCACGTCAACCTCAGTGGTCTCTTGGTGATGGATGATGAACTGCAGTCTCTTAACTTCATTCTTGACTTTACAGGTTTGATTTGGTGGTTCAAGCTGCCAACTACTGAATAGAAAAAGCTGAAGCAAAATGTTGTTTGTTTCAGTCTTCAACAGAAAATATTTCCAAGAGCTCCTGAGCTGGTTGTTATTCCATCGGCAACATTTCCCACCGACACAGTTTCCCTCTTTAGCAGTTGGGTGGATTTGTTGGGCAAACCTTGTTCAGGCTGCAGGTCAAGAACTGAGATTTGTCATTTTTACAGGAGTTAGCATTTTACTATCTAGATGTGTTTGTTGTTGGTTTTACAGTGGTGTGGGTAAAAGATATTGTGGGAGGTTTGATGAATTTGAATTTTAGGACAGCATGAATAAGCTAAAAGATGACCTCATCTATGGAGCTTCAGCTATGAGAAGCTAAGAAGCTTCTATTGTTATTTGGGGAATAACCGTCCAAAGTCAGAGTCTGAATAAAATGATAAACTCATGCAGCTCTACTGCTTACTTGTTGGCAAAATAAACTCGGGTTTAAACTTTTAGTTGTTTTAAACTTTTTAATCATTGCTTTCTCCACAGATATAGCCATGTTTAGGCTTGTAGCCAAATCTTAATGATAGAAGATCAACACGTCTTCCATGAATTGCATTTTCTCTTGTCCATCTTGTGCAAAGTGACTAAGAGATCTTGGTATACATTTGACTGAAAAAGTTTTTTATTACACTGGCCACTGCTGGTTTGGTTAAAACAACAATTTTTTGACAATTAAAAGTCCTCACATTAAAAGTTGATGAATTTCAACAATATTCTTCATTCATCTGTCTGAAGATTTTCCAATCTTGTTTCAACTGGTGACAAATCGGCTCTCTGTGTTAATGAAGGTATAAACCACTGGAGCTGAATTCTCAGGGTTTTTTTCCACAGTTTTCTGTCGTTCTTCCTCCAAACGTCTGATGCCTCTGCGTTCATTTCCTCTGACATCTTCAGCCGTGCAGGTGATGGATAGCTGCAGCACGGACGGGGCTCTATAAATAAATCCCCCTTCATCTGGTTTGTGGTTGCAGAAGCGAGCAGGACTCTGCGGCTTGCAGTCGTTTCTGGGTTGGACGGTCTGCTTGTGCTGTTGCGGCCTCTGCAGCCTCTCTCTGCAGCCTCTCTCTTCTCTGCCTTTGTCTCAGCTCTGCTGCAGCGCCCGGCCCTGCCTGCAAATGAGCACCATCGACAGAGCCATTATTCAGCACGGGGCAAGCCCTGCACTCCTTCCTGCACCTTGCGTTGCACTCCTGCCGCATTCACTGTCATGTTTGGATGCTTCCCGCATTCACAATCTGAGCGCCTTCAGGAGCAGAAATGAGAATAAAATTCTCTTTGTGGAGATTCAGATGCAGATGGAGGTCTTTCATCTCTAGACCCAGCCTCCCCCTGGGGGTTGGGTGAGCCTCATATCCCTTTCAAATATGAATTAATGTCTAAAACATGAACATGTTTCTGGTGCTCAGACATGGCTGGAACCCAGCATCCCCAACCCCCATCGGCGTGATGCTGCCTTCAGCCCCAACTGTTGGTGTGTATACTGGTGGAGGGGATGTGATTGGCTCGTTCTGGTTTTGTGTGTGTGTGTGTGTTGGTGGAAGAAGTGTGTAAGCTGCAGCAGTGTGCTCTCGCCGGCTCCGGTAGCCGGCATAGAAAACATCAGTCATCCCAGTGAGAGCGCTGCTGCCCGGATGACTCCGGCTCCAGCTCCTCTGCCTTCTTCTCATCCGTTTATTTCTTCTCCTCTCTCTGCAGAAGCCACCGCCTGCCCACCCGCCAGCCCCTTCAGCCCCTCGCTCCCCACGCCAAAAACTGGACCCGCCTCACCAGGTAAGCTGCTAAAAGCAACTGTGTTCAAATCATGCAGAATATGCATGTAAATCCCTCCACCCCCTACACTTTTGGTCCCTCAGGGTTTTCTTTTCTTCCCACCTTTAATTTCAAATCAATGTTCCTTCTTTGTCCTCTTTCTTTTGTTTGCAGAAATTCAAATTTCTCAGGATATTGGCAGCTATTGAAAACAATTGAGCTGATGTTATAATGAGCCCAGGGTTGGTTATGGATTTTAATCTTTTTTTTTTTTTTTTTTTGCTGACCTTTAGTCTTTGAGACGCTCTGTCTAGACAACACAGATTATTCAGCCACTAGCATGACATGAGAGCATATCTCTGGATATCTAACACCATTAGCTGCTTTATTTTAGAGACATCTTAGCTTGTGGTGCCATGTGTCGGTAGCCGGTAGCTTGTTGTTGGTTTCTCAACCAAGCCGGGTGACACCGTGGGACACGCCAGACTGTCTGCTCTCATCGGCAGAGCTGGCTGTCAAAAGTTGTCCATCGGCTCGGTCAGGGTGCGCTGTGGAGCAGGTGGTGGTTTGCTGACGGAAAAATCACAGCAACCTTCTTCTCTGGATATCCCCGAGACTTTGTACTGTTTTGATTTGTACTGCAGGAAGACTTGTTTATGTCTTTATTCTGCTGTTTTTAACCCTTTTAATGAAGGGCCTCATGTTTATGGTGGTGATTTTTTCCCCCTAATTGTTGATTTCAGTCAACTGTATATCTCAGTATATTTGATCCTGCATAATGTATATAAGACAACAACAACAAAAGACAGCATAGCCGCTGTTTACAGGAGTTAGCATGCCAGTTGGTACAATAAATAGCTAACAGTTTTAGTTTGGATATTACAAAAACATAACCAAAAATTGTTTTAAAACAATCTGTAGCATAAAGTAATGCCTGTCGCTGTCAGTAAAATAAATAACCCGTGAGCAGCTAACAACCAATTTGCATATTTGTAGCTCCCCCATGTAGCCTAGCTTAAGAGGAAATGGTTAAAAGTAATATTATGTAACATAAGCCACAAACATTGATTAAACACAGTCTGATTGTTTGCTAACGTAATCAGCCACACAATGACTTGATGAGTTACAGCCATTAGATATCTGTTGCTAACATAACCTGCAACAGAAATTGGTGCAAGTAGCCTGTCATCAATAGCCTATCTGCTGCTTAGGACAACTTTCAAAAGGTAAATGACAAAAAAGAGACAGTAATTGTGAAGCACGGTGGTGGGTCTGTTATGGCTGGTGATTGAGTCTTTCCAACGTTCTCTGTTATTTTGCCCCTAGGGGTCATGTGAGGCAGTGGTTATTATTCGGTTGATGATGGTTGGGTATCAAAACATGGAGGGTTGCATAACGACAAAGATGCAGATTGGAGTTGTGCTAAAATGTGGTAGGAGGATTTTAACTGGTGGACCATGATGCATATCGCCCACATCGAACTGCTAAATGGATTTCAGCTTGTTTTTCATCACATTAGAAGCACTAATTTATATTGTTGGGAGGACATTTTATCTGTTTGGATCACATCCGTGACTGGTCATCTACTGGGTCCATCACATGCTCACCAACATGACGGCCGGCGCCCCCGCCGCACCCATTCTCTGTCCGTCTCTGTTTCCGTCCGCCTGATGGTTGCTGGGCAGCTCCCAGGCGAGCCGTCTCCTCTCCGGAGACCGACTCAGGGTGACATGCAGGACAGGGGCGGGCAGCGCGCCCTTCCTCTGCCCTCGATTTTAGGGATGGAACCAGAGGCCTGTCCCCCACTTCACCCAGCGCGGTCAGCCCAGGTTGCTGACGTCTGCAGCCGTGGGAGTCGGCTACGACTAATCGCCGTTAGTCAGCCAGGGCTTTCAGATCTGGACATGGAGGTGGTAGGAAGTTGCTAAATGTGCGACACAAGGCCTTTATGAGCATTTCTTTCCTGCTGTCCTGCTACAACTGAAGCCTGCTTCGGCAAAGGTGTTACACATCCTGGAGGTGGTGAACGTGTGGGAAGGTGGCAAAGCAGGAAAGCAGTTCTCACCGCCTGCTGCTGTGAAAACTCAACCGCAAAGACTTCTTTTACATTTCTGGGGATGTTCCCTCACCATCCGTCGCCAACTAAATAGTTCTGTAATGTAATATAAAATGTTATTAGTGAACGTAAGGTCGTATCAGCTCTGATGCACTGGTGGAGGAAGTGTCATGGTGAGATGTTTTGAATTTATGTGTTTTTGTTGATTCTTCAGCTTTAAATTATGCTTTATATGAAAAGTATCAGAGAAACATGAACATAACTTTCTTTTTGCATGGAAGTTGCTCGTTAGCGCCCTCATTTTGTTGGAGGTCATTTCACGCCCAACCTGTCAGGATTAGCTAAAATACAGCTTCGTGCTCACATTTCTGACCTCTAAAGAAGTTCATAGGAATGAAATGTCTGCCTCCAGGCTGCATTTCTCCCCGCCTGGTGGCAACATGCTGATTGATGGATGGAAAACACTTTCATTCGGAGCCGTTTTGCCGCTCGTTTCCACATTTTTAAATGCAGCTGTTGCCTTCGGGGCTCAACAGCCACCACCTGCCTACGCTCGGTTTTAATCTGAATTCACTCTCCATGCTTTAACATCGCAGATTGTGTGGCGGTGGAGCTGTGGAGATTTCTGATTGGCTGTAGAATGTTAAAGGACACTTGTATGTGAAATGATTTCCTGAGTGGAAAGTTCAGGACTCAGACCCAGATTTCCCACGGTTTGCTGCCCTAAACAGGATATTACTGCAGCTCCTGACCCGAGGTTATGTCTGACTGTAGGATTCAAAGTTTCTCCACACACACCTAAAGACAGGTTTCCACAACATTTAGCTCCACACTGTCCTTCCTGGTTTTACTTAATTAGATGGTATTTGGGTTCCTGTGTGTGATTATATAAGGTCTTCTTTTCTGATGTTTCTCAGTCTCAAATGTTTTAGATCTTGAACAGACAGTAAAAAGTAGAGCTATGGTCTTGTATTTGGAGCCGCTTCACACTGAAATACAATAATTAATTAATATAATTAATATTATTTTTAGGTAACTTATAATAATTTGAAACCTTATTTTTTATTTTTTTCCTTCAGTTCTACAGTTACATGTAGTGCTATGACGCTTCTATTTTTAATTATATACAAATTCTTCCTGGAAAAATCTTTGTAAAATCCTCCAAATTAGTGTTGCCTGTGCCTAAATACTTTAATGTATTTAAAGTATAAAAAAAGCTTCTTTTTTTTTTAGGCTAATTTTTTCTTTTCTTTTTTTTCTCGTATGTCATGTTTGCTGTTTGTTCTTTATTTCCTCCCGTTTCTATTTTTTAAGGCACTTAGTGTTGCTCTCACTGGAAAATCCTCTGTCAATAACAGATTCTGATATTGTTAAACAGATAAAATTTTGTCTTCATATTTAATTGCGGATTGTGGTTTTTCAACCTGAATCAGCTAAATTTACTTTGATTTTTCTCAGTTTACAGCGTCTGTTCACTCTTGAATAACATCATCATAAAGAACATCACAGTTCAACACATTTTGGTTAAAAACAGGCTTTTTAGTTCTAACATTATTTACGCTACTTAAGTTTAATACAGCTGGTAAAATTTCTGGAATCAATAAAATGTCTAAAACGGCTGTAGATTTTCAGATTCCCTGCACCTCTTGCCTTTAATGTAGCATCCTGTGTGTGTTTAATGGAGGTGTGTGTCGGCCTGGGGATGAGCATGTTGGGCTCCCTTTGTGTGCGGAGACGGAGGCTGTCGGGGTGAATTATGGGTGAGGAAGTGGGGGTGACAGCCAACTTAAAAAAGGAGAAGCTGGAAAACCTCAGAGGGCTGCTGTCTGATTTTTCCGACCGGACCTCCAGGTTGAACCGCAAAACCAACCACAGCTGCCTCACAAGTCACGTTATCACCATAAATCCGTTGTGGAGCTACTTTTCTACATCATACCAGCTTTTTAAAAAAACAACTGGAAATGTAATTAGTACTTTAGTCTTGTAATTTGCAACGGTGAAATAGAAGGTTGACATAATAACGTGGTCAGCTGCCATGGGGATGTTTGTGTCGTACAACGTAGATTTAACATAATGCCATAAAGTAATGTAGTTACAACGTAGTAACATGTAGTATAGTGCAACATAACAGAATGTGATACCATTTAGTGCTGCATACATGGTACCACATAGTGAAACGTACTACAACGTAGCCTCCTCTCTGACTAAAATCTACTTGCAAAGAAATTTAAAACAAAGCCATTGACCAAAGAATTGTACAGTAAAACAAATAAAACGGTTGTTTTTTTTCTGTGACTACGTCTATTTGTGGATCACAGATGTATTGACCTCAACCAGTCCTTCTGGTTTGGTTTTCACAAATCAAGGTCACGTTTAGATCCTCGTTAAAAAGCGTTGAGTAAAAGCAGCCACAGCTCGTTCCCTTCTCCTTTAAATTTATTTTAAAAAATAGCCATTACCTAATTTCTTAAACATCTTTTTCCCATCTTCCCCCCCTTTTGATCCTTTTAATAAAGATGAACACAGTTTTTCTGGTCAGTGGAGCGCCGAGATTAAGATTCATTTCCTGTTTCTCATTCCTCATGAAGAGCCAATATCTGTGGATTAGCTCAGCCTCTGACCTCCTTCTTCATCCGTCGCTCTGCTTTCTGCCTTCTCTACAACCCATTCATCTCTTGGAGGAAGAGGAGCACATAGGTCAACACAGAGTGAGAATGGCTGAAAATGCTAAGATGTTCGACAAGGAACATTTTCTAGACTTGATCACAGCTGATGAGCCACTCTGCATGATGAACAGAATTTGATGATGAGATAAAGCTCTGATAAGATTGTGGGCATCAAATTATCAACAGGGCTTCCTGTATAAGCTTCAATTAATGAGTTTGGAGATAAGATGAGACGTTGCTTAGATACTCTGTGATGACAAGCTGTAGGAATCGGGGAGCCGGGGGGCGGATTCCATTTCTAGAGCTTTGACAACAGAAACACAAAGAACGAAACGCCCCAAAATGATTCTGGACTTTCATAGAAACATTTAACCCTTGTGCGTGCGATGACTGTGGCAAACGTACGAGGACAGAGGCAAGTTATACAAGTGATACGGGTGTGGGGTTGGTTGGACCCCATTTGAAAACATAAGGGTTAAATAAAACTGCTTCCATGAAAGTCAGTGGGTATATTCGGACACCAATGATATCACAAAATCCAGACTGTAGTTTGGTAAAAATCATGAAAGTCAACAACAATGTTAGCGAGTATGATGAAGTCTCAAAGTTTGTTACCTCTTCAAACTTTAAGGCTTTTTCTATAAAGCAAGATTTTTATGAAATATGTTAACACTGCACAAAGCATCACTGCATATACATCTATCATATTTCCAATGGAGAAAATATTTTTTTATGCATTTTTACATTATTTAAATTGTGACAAATGTGAGTTTTCCTGTCATACTTTTGGTTTTCCAGTAAATGGAGCAGAGTAGAATGAGAAAACGGCCGTTTACTGTCGCTGTAAACAAATTCTTTGCTTTGGTGCTTCTATTCCTGTCATTTCCTGATATTTTAGGGGCAGGATGGAACCACAAATCTCTCAGTGTTTTTCCCTCTTCTTTATATAGTAAGCTTGCTGTTCTGGCTCGGCCGCCATTGAAAGAGAAATTACTTCCTGCTGCACTCTTTTCTTCTTATTACTGTTGCTTTCCTTTTATTTATCACCAAGCAGCTTCCCTTTGGAGAATAGTTTGTCTCTGTCTCTCTTTGTCTTTTTTTTCCCTTTGCGCAGATAAAAGAAAATTCCCTAAAAATTTGCCAAGAAGCAAAATAAATCTTTTAGCTTTGGTTATTCCTCTAATTTGTCAATCTCAATTCATAACAGGGAACTGTTTTCACATGTTTAGTTTACTGAACGCAAATCATTTGGATAGTTTTTATTTAATGTAAGAAATTGTGAGAAAATGTCTCATACCTCTTTCGTGCCATAAACATATCAGATTTGTGTCTCCTGCCAATTATGCATTAGATGTATAGTAAAATCCATAGAAAGCCGATGCTTAAATATGGCCCCATGTGGTTTAGATCAGAGGTGCCCAAACTTTTTGAGACCAAGATCTACTTTTTTTTCTCTCTTTCATTAGATCTCAGACCAGCTGTCTGAGATCTACATGAAATTACATAAAAATTGTAAATGAAATTCTATTGACTTATTTTATATGTGAATATACAATCAGTTACAGCAGACATTAAACTTCATGCAGTTTCTTCCTCAGTGAGATTCTGACACTGGGAGGAAGTTGCTGGTTTCTCATAGTAAGAAGCTGGTTGCAAACCAGAGGCCAGCAGGCATCAATCAGTTATGGTAGATCTAAAATTTGGTTTCTTGACCTCAACGTGAGAAATTGCAGACTGATGGGAGGAACCAAAGAGCACTGATAAGTTAAAAGCACGTCTTCTGAAGTTGGGATATTTTTCCAGAGGTGTCGCCTCAAACCAGATGTTAGACTGGATTTTATTTCAGCGTCATTTGTGAACCTCAGCTCCTCATTTCCAACATCGGAGCTACAAAGGTTGAAAAAGCTTGTCATTTTGGAGAAAGTCTCATCAACATCAACATTTCCACGAAATAAGAGACGAAAATAAATAGCACATACAGAATTGCACAACGCTTTGTTGAAACAATAATAAAGTTAATTATTTTTGTTGTATCATTAATTTGAACATGCTTTGTAGATTTTTTTTTTCTTTAATAAAGTTACAAATTTGACTGTGTGTGATGAGAGGCCATTTGCAAAAACGTGAAAAAAGTGTGACAACTTAACCGAAACACACATGCACTGGGCGGTGCGGAGACACACAGACAACCACGTACAGCACCGGCAAAAATCAGCTGGTCAGAGGGATCTGGATAGTATCTTATTATTTCGAGATAATTCATAATTTTCTACGTACAAGATGTTTTGTCACAAAATAATTTTGTTTTTATTCATAGTGCTATTAATAGGAAAGACTGTGGGGTAATAAAAAATCCATCCATTAACTATTTTTTTCTATTTACCTAAAGAAATATCTCAAGGTATGCACAGTGCGATTTGCAATACCGGTCATGGAATTGTGTATGTGCTCCTAATTTATTGTACAATTTCATTTGACCTCTGCGAGCTACCCATTAATTAATTGATTGGTCTACTGTTAGGAGGCAAATTGTTTTCCCTAGTATGGAAAAAAAGATGCATCTTAGTATAAGTCACTGTGTTTGAAGTGTGGGGAAAAAAGTAACGGCTTATAGTCCGGAAATTATGGTATATTAAATATATTAGGTACTAAATATTACCAGAAAAAGAGCTATAAATGAGATATAATTACCTTTTTTACATTTGGCTCCAACCTTTTTAGAAAAGTTAAGAGGTTAAATCAGGAAAACATAAAAACCACGTAATCATCTGCTAATAGTAGAATAGTAACATTTGACTTTTCCTCGCCTCTTTTCGAATAGTTTTCCTTCTTCTTTCATAAATTCGCATCCTCCCTGTTTACAGAAACTCTTTGTTTGCAGAATTGTATTGCCCTAATGCTTGTTTTGACACCTGAACCCCCCTGATGATCCTTTCACACCCTGCAATGCTAACGGGATGCTCTGTGTTCCACCTCCTTACAGTTCCAGAGCTACACACGGCTGTCTGTCTTTGAATCTTGGCCCAAGATTAACTCCTTCATCCTCTGGATCGGCCCCAGAGGGCCAATCCAAGACTTTAACAAATCCTAAAAACAGCTCACTGGAGCCGCTGGTCTACTTGGCACAGGAAGGATGCTTGTAATCACTTGTTGGAGCAAAATTACCATCTCTGCAGTTGCCTTGGAGACTCTCCGCCAAACCCCTGCTTCTCCTTTTATTAGTCTGTTGTGTTGCTGACGTTTGTCTTGATGCATTGATGAGAATTTCCAGCTTCTCTGGATACTAATAACACAACTCAGTCAGGCAGATTATGGCCTGTAATGTCATGGTGGTACTAATGGCTTTCATTTCAAAGTAAATCCCCATAATAAACAAAAGAATAAAATGGAACAAACTTTATTATTGCATTGTTTTGGCTGTGGCTTTGTTATGATGAGTAATAAATGTTGCTTACAGGCAGAACTGAGCCTAATGCATGGCTCTGCAGCACAAGTTGAAAGCTGAATGTGTGGAAAAGACTTTAATATGATTTAAGGCTCACCAGATGGGATTTGGTTGTTTGCGCTTAAAGTTGTGGATAAATTAAATAGGTCTAGGCTTGCTTCTTCAAATATCTAACTGTTTGATGATTCTAATGTTTATTTCCCTTAATTTCTCATTTATATCTCAGGTCTGAGCCGACAGTTCAACGCCATACCTTCCTGGTTCAACAGGCAGAGAAGCTCAGCTTTCAGCTCAGGTAACTTGGCATCACACGCCGAGTGGATTCAATAATAAATGGTGGTTTAAATGAGAAAAATTAAAAATAATATGAAATTCCAGCGTCCATTTAGTTATGAAAGCAGAATTAAAATCTTGACCAATAAAAGTGTTGCTTCTGAACAACAAAGCTAAGCATTATAGCTACGCATTACGTAGCTAAGCATTACATAGGTAAAAGTTATGTTGCGGAACATCACGTCGCTAAACATCATGTAGCTAAACATCACGTTTTTTAACATTATGGCGCTGAATGTTACAAGACTAACGTTCAGCAATTTTTAGCTCCTTAACGTAGCTGAACATTACGTAGCTAAACGTTACTCAGCTAAACATTACGTTGCTGAATGTTACAAAGCTAACGTTCAGCAATGTTTAGCTCCATAACGTAGCTAAACATTACTCAGCTAAACGTTACGTTGCTGAATGTTACAAAGCTAACGTTCAGCAATGTTTAGCTCCATAACGTAGCTAAACATTATGGAGCTAAACGTTACTCAGCTAAATGTTACGTTGCTGAATGTTACAAAGCTAACGTTCAGCAATGTTTAGCTGCTTTATGGAGCTAAACATTACGGAGCTAAAAGTCATGTAATTAAGTGTGACGTTGCTAAACATTATGTAGCTGCATGTTGGTGTTCAAGCGTGGCCCACTGCCAGCTGCTTCATTCAGCTCTACTCTCGCTGACATTTTACTCTCACTTTTCCCATGACTCACGGGGCCGCGGGGTCAGCTGGAAGTGGCTGCATTCAGCCAGATAATTGGCTTGGCTCTTCATATGTGTATAATAGCACGGGATTGTGCTCGGTTTGGGCTGATGTCATTTTGACCTACAAAAAGCAGTGATTAAGTTAAACTCTGATGTTCCAGTTTAACCCCAGCTGGGTTTGAAATGTTAGTGACACGAGAGGACGTTTCCTGACCAACCTGTCTGTCCAGATCATTGTGCTAGCTAGAGTCTTGAGACGACATGAAAGGAGGTTGACACAATGACAACTCATTGTCAGATTACATATAAACTGTCGAAGGTATTTAAAATATTTGAAACATACTCCACAAAACCATACATGAAAAGGCAAGTTCCATTGTATTTAATTATTGTTCTGACCAACATTTTGTAGAGAAGCTTTTTACTTGAGATATTTAATGACTTAAGATGTTTTATAGAAATTGTTATTGGATGTCAAGTTACATAATATTCTGAGTATTCAATGTTTGATTATTGTGTTGTGTAGATGGTTCTTATGGAAGCGTTTTACTGTTTTAACTGTTTACTCAGAAATAAATTTGTGAGCAGAAACTTGGTAAAACGAGAAAACAATCTATTAACAAGATTTATGTCTCATTAAATCCAAAGTATCTTTTTTATTTTGGTAAACAAGATACTTATTTTTTTTTTAACTAAAAAAGTATCTCTTTTGGTGGGATAAAAAACGACAATAAAAAGTATCTTTTTATTTCTTTTTAGTCACACCAATACCTCTTGGAATAAGAAACAAGAAAAAGGAGTCATAGTGATCTCCATTATGTTTTTAAGAAGTTGTAATTAGCTAGAGAAGCATATTTCTATATCTTATTGTAATAAGTGAAAGTTTCTCGTTATGATTTATATAAAACTCTTCCTCTTTTTAACCAGTTTTACATTTTGCTATTGTGTGAAAGTTTCTTATTTTGACAATATATGAAACTCTTCTACATTTAACAAGAAATGTTATTGTTTTCACCAGTTTTACATCTTGTTATAAGGAGAAATTGCTCCTGAGTTTACTTGAACCACTGTCAATTAAACACTTAAGTTTTTACCTTTATAAATCAAATATCTATTTGCTACTTACTTAACTTTCTGTTTTCAAAAACAAAAATACACTCTGAAACTGAAGTAAATTCAAGTTTAATGTACACAAATATGAAGGTGATGTAATTATAAAAACATGTTTCTATTTCTTACTAAAGCAAGTATTGGATATATTGGATACATTTTATGAGCACATTATAGTTTGTGGCTTTTGAGACATTTGATCTTGAGTGATAAATTGTGGGCTTTATGAGCTTTATGTTGGCTTTATGTCGATGTTATGCAAGCAGTAACACCAGCGCATTGACTGGTTTAAATGGCTCCATTCGTGTCAGAGCAGTGGGGAAGGAACCCCGAGGCGACACCGCGCCCAACACGATCCGCTGACCTATTTCTGGATGGTCAGAGTCACTCCATTCGCTGCTGCCATCCTCTACCAACCACTGACCTCCGTGACTCTACGTTGTGGTATCACTATGGGAACGATGACATCGCTGGTGTCCTCTGAAAGGCTTATTGGTGATACAGACATGGAAGGAAAACACCAACTAAAGGCAATAAATAAGCTAAGATGAAAATATTTAACATTTCAGAGATTGAAGAAGAAGCCAGTAACAACGCTAAAGTTTGGAGGAGGAAGTGTAATGGTTTGATGGTGCTTGAGTAAAATATGACATTATCTATAAAAGTAAAACTGATGAAGAGAGTTAATTTGCAATAGGAGAAATTATCAACACATTTATCAAATAAGTTCTAACAATAGATAGATAAATCCTTTATTGATCCCAAAAGGATGGAAATTTGTTTGTACCAGAATAGCATAGTTACTGGTAGACAACATGAAGCATCTTAGTGACATTAAAGTGATTGCTCCCATATTCCTGGTATTTTGGTGTCTAATCTTTTCTAAGTGTGGGCCCCACCCCCATGCTTGTGAAGGCAGGCACCAGTGTTTACAGTTTATTCACACTTCCATGACAGCCTCATTATGCTTAAATTCTCCTTTATGTGTTACTGAGTCAATGAAAGCTAATCTGCTGCTGCAGGAGGAGAAAGTTGCTGTTCCAGCTTAAATACACGATAAATAATCTCGTAGAAAACTCGTTTTAATCAAGGAACGGTTTATTTCTCCCATTTTTCTCTTGCTTTATTTTTAGATTTTAAAATCATGTGGAAATATCCTTGATGGCTTCATCAATAAATGAACGATTCCTGCAGAATAAGAAAGTTTGGCAGTAACATGCAGTCTTACTATATTTGCGGTAACTCCAGAGAGGACGTATTTTATTGGGTTTTATGTGAAAGACAAACACAAAGCAGTTTTTTCCACACTAAATCAAGCTTTGCAGGAGAATGTAACTTAAGAGTTTGAAACTTACATCAAACCATTTATTGTATTTATTGTTTCTTAGATCTATTTCTTTATTTTTCTGCTAAACCTTACCTTAGGAGGTCACTAAGGTACCTTAGGACCAAATGGTCCTAAGGTAAGGGTCGGACACATTCAGCTGCTCACACACAGGATTAAGGCCAGGTTGGCCTACAGCGGAGACAGGCTGCCGGAGATTCTCCCTCCTAAATGGATGGTGACATTCCGACGTGAGCAGCGCTCCTTGGAAGCACGAAGGCTGACCCAGATCCAGGCGGGGTTGGATTAGGACTGAGGTGGAGGGGCTAATGAGGAGAGGTGAGGGGCGGGTGGGCGGAACAGACAAAAGAAGAACCTGGAGCCTCTCTGGCTTAGCGTATCTTCTTCTAGTTAAAAGCCTGCTGGTGTGTTGAAGACAGAGTACTACGACATAATCAGATCTGACAGTTTGAGACTTGTAGCGGTGTCGATTTAACCCTTTAGTTCAGTGGTGTAGATACTGACGTGACTCTGAGATAATAATGAAGATCACAACATAGCCAGGCTAATTTGAAAATATCCGCCCCATTAAACTGCAAAGTCATCTTAATGTTGATGTAGATTTTAGAGAGATAATTCAATCTTTCCACCAAACTCTCTAACTTTGTTGTTTTTTAAGCATTTCACGTTGCAGATGGTGAAAGTACAGAGAGGGGCTGGTAAACAGCTGAAAGGGAACAATAAAAAGGGCAACGTCGGCTCCAGTTAACCGCAAGATGACAGGATCTGCCTGGAGAGCAAGGTTTACAAACCCAAATGAGGGTAGAATACGATTAACATACGCTTTGAGTTTTAAGAAAAAGACAGGATAAAGGTCAAGCTTTACATTATTTGTAATAATTCATAAATCAACACTATATTATAATTCTAGATTCAATTCAGTGAATAAATACTAAGATACTTTAGACTTGAAGGTTAATAACTACCTAAAATAGCTAATCCCAAATATTCAGACTACTTGTGACCAGTCAAGGGAAATTATTTTTATATACAATTTATTTAAGCTTCAAATCAGATAATGACTATAAGAAAATTCCTGAAGATATGTGTTAATCACTATAATTAGTCTGCAAATTCAATCAAATAAGTTAGACTGGTTAGCTGAGTAGTCTAGCTTAAAGCTACATAGAAACAACTCGGTTATCTGAAAACACACAAATTACTCAAAAGGATATATATGTCATCTAAATGTAAATGTATACTTCAATTCTGAAAAGAAAAAGTGTATGTCGTGGTAATGAAATGAGTTTAAAACCAAACAAAATGAAAGTCGTGAGTTAAAATAGCATTAAATGTTGTGTTGACATAAGTGAAAGAGGTGATGGTCAATTCATATTGTATCCAACGGTAGGAGTTCAATGTTTGGTTCAGGAGGTTCGTTCAGGTCAGATTCCTTTAATCTTGTTTGTGTTTACTATAACAGCACCATGGCTCACTGCTGACCGGAGGGACTTAAACCCGTAACCTGCAGAGAAACCTGCTCTTTAAAGTTTTCAGTAAATAAAATAAGATTTTCCAGGGTGTAGCTTGCAGAGTGTGTCCTTCGATTTTACCAAAGCAGCAGGAAGAAGCAGGTCAGTGCGATTCCAGACTGTCTTCCTCCTTGGCAGCAGCTGCCTTGCTTCTGACTGTGCCCTGGGCTCGCCTCCTCAGCCTGTCTGGGTGTCACTGGGTCCATCCTGACTCTGCAGCAGCAGGAAGCAGACTTTATTAGCTTTAGTCTGGTGAAGAGCAATGAGCTGCAGCTGCTTGGTGATGATGATGATCATTATCATCATCATCATAATAACAGAGGGTAGGTGACCCTCTGTTAATCCTGTTGGAAAATCACCATGCGTTTGCCTTGAAGAACAAAAGGCTACATGATTAGAGAGTTAGATACTTTTATTTGTATTTCTAATGAGTAGAGATGATCACTGGGAGCCGCTGCTGTGTCGTTTCCTGCTGTATTGAGGCTCATTTTACTGGTTTCTGCTCAGCTGAGGGATGTGAGGATCCACTTCACATGGATGCTGAGACAAAGGCCAGACCAACAGCTCAGTGCAGCCGCTGGCTCCCCCTGGTGGCAGGTTTAGTGTTGCTCTGCAGAATGTGCTGTAGATTTAAAAATAAAGTTTAAAAAGTGGACAGAGTTCAGTTTTTTTTCCCAGAATATATCTTTAGATTTGTTTTTTGTTTTTGCCGTGTATAGTATATGCTATGTGTTCCTGAACTGAGTTTTCTCATTTTTGCTCTGATTATTGGACATGGAAATAGTTGAAAATTCAGGTATGCCTTTATTTTATTTTATGTTTTTATTTTGGTGTGTTTTTTTGGGTAATACATGACCTCTTCCTCCTCCTCCTCCTCCTCTTGTCTGTCCCTCCTCAGATTCAGTAGGTGACCCTCAGGAAGGCGGACATGGCAGACGGCAGGCAGCCAGAGGACCGCTGGGCCGCCAACGGCCAGGAGAACGGAGAGAACGGCTACTCATCCTACGGCTACCGGGAGAACGGCTACCACGCTGCGGTGGCCGCTCCACCTCCAGCAACAGGTAGGGGGAAGCTGCATGCTGAAGCTTGTGGAGCAGAGCAACGGCATGACGAGACAAGGGCGGCAAATGAATCAATCAATCCACCTACTATAGCTGTTCTCATCATTTTATGACAGTAAACGTTAAAGTTCCTCATAAATTTGTCCGATCCAATAGTAGCTGAATTAATAGCAAAGGACAGAGGACAGAAAAGGAAAAGACAAAGACAATAGAAGGAAAGGAAGAATGCAAGTTAGAAAAGAATAATGACATAAATAAGAAAGGCAAGAAAAGAGGATGAAATAAGACCTAGAAATGAAGGAGGTACAACACGAGATAAATGATTGGAGGACATGAGGAAGGAAGGGTAGAAGAGCAATATGAGGAAGGACAGAAAGGAAGGGAGGAAGGAAACAAATGAAGAAGTCAGGTGTAAAGGTATTCAGGTAATGAAAACTCTGAGATGACTTTCCAGACTGAGTAGGAACCTTTGGGTTTCCATCTGCCAGAGTTAGCTCTGGCAGACACAGGGCTGCCCAGAAGTCTTCACTCCTCAGAGTTTGTCACATTCTGTCTCATTCCAGCTGTGAACTGGTGCACAGTTGTAAAGCAGAAGGAAAATGATGGAGAAAAAGTAGCAGGAAGTTCCGCTGATGCTTCATTTACTGACTTCCTGTTGGTCCTCGAGACCTTCAGATTGAAGTTTCAATACTTCCTTTTTTCTTTTTCTTTTTTTTTTTTTTTACAAACCAACTAAACTAAACTTAATAGTTCCCAGTTGGATCCAGGTCTGGGCTTTGACTGGACCATCTTTTTGAAAAATGAATACGTTTCCTTCCTCTTCACAATTGTGCTCTACTCTGTGTTGGTCTGTCACATAAAATCGTCACCGTTTAATCTTTGGAGGTCGGTATCAGAAGAATATTGAGCGTTTCTACACTAGTGGAGTGTAGAAAGCTGCTCTGACTCATCCGTCATCTCCGTCTTTCCATCCATGTCCCGTCTTCCCGCTGTGTCTCGTCTCTGTCTGTCTCTCTCTCTGTCACTCTCTCTCTCTCTCTCTCTCTCTCTCTCTCTCTCTCTGTGTCCCTCTGCAGTGGACGACTCGGCCAACCTGCCCCCCTCCCCTCCCCCATCTCCATCCGCTGAGCAGACTGGGCCCCTGGCACAAGGTACACAGACCTTTAAGGAACAGCCACCTTACAACATGCAGGATGTGACATTTGATGAAAGTAGCAGAGAAGTTCTCCTGGTCCTCAGTATATACCACTCTGTCCTGGTCCGCTCACGATCTGGTCCATTTGACCAACTGTACTCTAGTACCTCAATCAGTTCTTAATAATAATAGGAATAGTGACAACAACTCTCTTCTTTAAGACCCATCAGTCTCTACTGGTCTGCTTCTCATTGTCAACAGCTCACTATGTTCTTTGTTCACTCAGTTCGTTGATTTTTACCATTCGTCTTTTTTTCCTACCCATTACCAAACTGGTTCCAGTACTAAAGTGAGTCATAGCAATGGTGCTTTCAGTTGAAGCCACCATTTCCAGCCAAGAGCTACTTCTGTCCCTACACCATCTCGGTTTCCTGTTTCCACGCAAAGTTAGCTTAGCTTTCAACAATATAAACACCCACCTAGATTCAGCAGCAAAAACTGACAGACTGGGAAAACACTAAAAAAAATGCAATTTTCAGCTGAATTTATATGTGTTTTTAAACCTGTGAAAAGGAGTTAATAAATTCTTCCATCAGCTGTCGTAAATCTGATGTCAGAAATGTTGGTTGGTAAATGTTGAAATTAAAGATTGTCATTTAGAAAACAGCAATTTATACACTTAGACACTCATATTATTGTAACAAATCAAATCCCCATTGCCATAAACATTATATTTGCAAAATATAATGTTTTTGCAACGTTATATTTTGAGTTATGCAATGGAGAGTCTACATCGCATTACCCAGATTGCACCTATCTTTGTCTCCATCATATTCAACCGTGTCACGCTAGTTTTAATGTCAGCCATGTCTCATCTGTGTCTCCCTTCCCCTGCTCAAAGAGGAGAAAGTAGAGGTTGTCAGTCAGCGGCATCCAGTGGAGGAAGTGGCATATGAGCAACCAGGAGACTTGCATGTAGAGCAGACAGATTGTTTTAGGGAGTCCCAGGGTTTGGGTTGCCAGAGAACCCAAACACCTGAGGCCGTCAATGGAGGAGATCACCACAGTGAACAGAGCCCGAGACAGACAGGTGTGTGGGGTTTTGAAAACAACATGAATGTTTGAACAATGGTCTCTTTTCTTGTGCATGACCCTCTGGTGCTCTGCAATGGGTACAAAGCTGTCAGCTCTTGGTTTTTCTAACTTGTAATGCAGCTCAGGCTTCACTGCCAAGCTTCCCTGCTGCTTTGTTGCTCTGGACTTTGTGAGCTTCTGCTGCAGTTCTTAGAGCTGCTGTTTGCAAAATAATCACGTGACATAGCATTTTGATTTTGTGCTTTGTTTCATGCCTAACGCAACCATTTGCTTTTTTTTGAGCACATAATCAACCATATCATGGTTGATCATTTCTGCACCTTAGTATTGCCAGCTACATTGCATCCCTAGAATCACTGTCTAAACCGTCATTTTATTCTGTATATTTTTCTGTGGGTTTTGTTGGGATATTGTGATTGGAAAAACTGCTGAGTATCTCACAAATAAATGCTGGATGCATTTGAAGTCTGTTGTAAACCATTTCCTTTCTGTTTTTCAGTTGTCTTCATATCATCCCACAATAAAGAATAAATGTGTTTTCCTATTGTTGTTTAAACCAATTTGGGCTTTAAAATTAACTTTCATTGGACATTTATTGTCATACTAATAAAGCTTTCACCCCTCAACATAAGTTACTTGATTGTCATTGACAAATAAGTAAGATTAGTTTTATCTATAAATCCTTCTTTATTACAATAGGAATTCAATAAGCGTGTGTATTACCATTATTTATTGCCATTTAACATCATGCAACTCATTCCTTTGTTCCAGTTCTGCACGCTATCTTTGATGCTGTGACCTCCCCTTGTGCTGTTGTGGCCTGGCACAAAATGCACTGTGCTGTGTGTTTTTGCTTGATGGAGAGTATCTATGTGCTGGAAACATCAGCTTGACTGTATGGGCTAGCTTTTGTGGATGCTGCAAACAAAGCTTTTTGCTAACTTGAGTCAGCCCAGACTTCTACAGCATCCTTCAAACTCACAGCCCATCCAGCGGAGAGCAAAACATCTTGTGAGTCTGAGGTGCAAGAAGGCGAATGTCCTGTAACGTCTGAAGAAGAACTCGCTTTGAGTAAACATCCTACTACTTCAGAGAAAGATCTCTCAGAGGAGTCCTCAGCTAAACAGACTGATAAAGACAGAGGAGATGACACAGAAGAATGCCCTGAAGACTGCAAGCCTTTGGAGTCTAAAGTCAAGGACCATGAAGATGTTTCACTGACAGAAGATGTGGCAAATCTCAAAACAGAAAATAATGCCGGAGTTATGTTACCTAAGAAATCACAAGCTCCTTTGAATGAAAGTACCGAGAAGACTGAGGAAGGAGAAGCAACAAGTCAGGGCAACGAGGACAGTAGCATTCAGAAAGAAACTGTCCAGTTAAAAGAAGGATCAGATAAAGATTCAAAGACTTACTTTGAGACAGCATCAAAAAGTCAAGAAGAGGGATCATCACACGGCTATTATGAACTCAGTTTAACCTCAGAGAAAGGCTTAAGTGTAGAATATGACAGAGCTCTGGATCAATTTGAAGGACGAGAGAAGAAAAATGTGAGGATATCACCTGATAAAGCACCGTTAGAGCAACGGAGACTGTCCTTGAACATTCCTAGTGGGTCTTCGACAGAAATGACTGTAAAAGTAGAGAAGTCGAGGAGATTCTCTGAAAGCTTGTGTCCAGTCAGTGGAAGCTTTGAGGAGACAGAAGTTCCTCCATTAACCCCATTTGTTGAGATGCATATGTCACCATTTCAGCCTGTAGTCTCCATTACCCCAACACCAACACCATCTGATAGTATCCAGACAATGGCAGATGCTTCTGCTGAGGGGCATGGTTCTAGCTCTGACCAATCAGAAAGCCTTTCTGATATGTTGGACTTGGCTGGGGTCCCACTTCGTCCATCAATACAGATGAGGGACCACATAAGACGAAAATCAATGCCAGCCAGTGCGCTCCTTGGTAATGCCTTTGACAAGCTGAGTCTATCAGAGCAAATCTTGACAGAGGTGGCAGGGGAGAATCAACAGGAAGAGTTTGGCTACTGCGTGTTCAGTGAATACTCAGCACCCATGCCTTCTCCAGCTGATGTACCAAATCCTGGAGATTCTCAACACCAGCACTTCCCTTCTTTGGGTTCTGAAGATGAAGAGGTTTCTAAAGTTGTTGAAATTGAAGATGGTCAAACTCAAGTGCAACAAAAAGATCAGAAAGAAATTTCTCAAAAACCTGTGTTAGAAAAGAAAGATCCACCAGTAAAGACCTCCTTGATTCTGGAAAAAGCCGTGACTAGTGGATTAAAACCAGATCGCTTACGAATCCCAATGACGGCTTCGAAAGACCGTCTTACTGAACTTCGTCTGGAGACTGGCCTACCTGGGGACATAAAGATCCAGGCAATCCCAGAGGTGGATGTTGAAAAAGACCCCTCTAGAGAGGCCTCACCAATCCCACCAGACAACTCCTTTACTTTCACTCCTGCAGAAACTGGAAATAAATTTCCCCTGAGTCCCATTAGCCCAAAGTCTGAAGGAACCCTAGAAACTCAAGGCAGTGAGCCTTGGGAAAATGATATGCCCAACAAATCTTCAGAATCCAAGAGTGTTGATGAAGAACTGGAGGCAAACAAAGCGATGACAAACCCTGAGATTGTATATCAACAAGAAAAAGCTGAGGAGGCAGACAGAACCACGATCGCATCAGTGGAGCCTTTACAAGATAGTTTGGAAGAAAAACCTTTAAGCTTAGGAGAAATAGAAACACAAACACTTTCAGGCTTTTCTCAGCACTTATGCATTGAAAAGCCAGGAGGTGAAAAGATTCCCCAAATCCAACTATCAGAGTTAACGCTAACAAAAGACTCATCAAGGCCACAAGTATTGTCTCCAATCATCGTAATACCTCAAGCACAAGTAGATGAAGAAGTCGAAGAGGAGGATGACATTGAGATTGCGGAAGAGCCTCAAGAGATTATGGAAGAACCTGAGGAGATTCTGCACTCCAAGAGTAATATAACAGCAGAAAGTATATCTGATATACCTGAAGGGGAGGAGCAGAAGAAGGACCAAATAAGACTGATGGTTTGTGATAAGATGCTGGACGATGATCCCAAGTCGGGAGCTGAAGAATGGAGCCATAGTGCCCTAAACAGCGATGAAGGGGAGCCTGCTACAGACAGTTCACATTTGTCCCCATGTTCTGACCATGACCTATTACAGCAGTCTGAGGAAGGTGATGAGGAGGGAAAAAAGGAAGATGACCTGCAGGTGGATAAGATAGAATCGTCAAAAGAAGAGAATGAAGGGGTAAAAAAAGATGAAACTTATCAAGAGGAAGTGGAAGGAGTTGATTATGATGCAAATGGTGATGAAAAAGAGAAGGAGGTCCTGATTGAAGAGGATGGAACCAAAGAGAAAGACATGGAGATTGATGAAGAAGCAACTAGTCTGGCAACTAACGATGAAACCACAATGGACGTGTCCATCCTGGATACAGACAGTGGCTGGATGGACCCTCAAGGTACCCAGAATATTTAATATACCTATCACTTCTACAATATAGTCAAAGATCTTCAATCTATATACTTAAAAAGTTGATATGCCTTGATGTAAGCTAGTACCTAGCTATGACAGCTGTGGAGAACTAGTCCTCTCTTGATACTTTTCTGCTGCAGATGATGACAAAAGTATCATGACTGAGCAAATCGAAGCCCTTCCTCAGATACAGAGTTCTACTGCTGCAGCTATGGTGGTGGACTGCCCTGCTAAACAGTTACCCGGCAAAGGAAGGGGCCACCTTCGCATTACTGAATGCAAAGTGACACGCAAAGCACCAACCTACCATCCCCCAAGAGAGGAGATAAGAAAGAAAAAAGGTTCTCGTTCTGTTTTAAAGAAGTATTTATAGCCAGAAAATTAACTTTCTTGTTACTATCAAAACCCTTGATTTTAAAACCAGCCTTTTATGTCAAAACTGAGTTGTGCATGATGGTATAATAATGTCTCTCCTCTTCGCCAGTAGGCGTGAGGAGGGCTGACCAGAGTAAGATGTCAGCCCTCCAAAGTCGCTCTCCATCTCGAAAGAGTGGAGCCAAAGTGGCAGCCAGACATCCTAGGCCTGCTCCGCTTCACGGCTCTGCTAAGCGCAAGGCCACAGGTGAACACCTATTGCCAGGTACAAGCGCTGTGAATGGAGAGAGATCACATACATGTTATTAAGTCAGTATATATGTGGCCTATGTGGACGATTCAGACGCAGATCTCTCTTTATTTTTGGCTCTTTGAGGAATTGAACAGTGGCAATGTAGCTGGCAAACATCGTGTGCTTCTTACCCATCAAACGTTTCCGTAACCTTCACTGCCTTAACTGCTATCTTTCTTTGCATCATGATTGTTTATTTCTGCTCAGTGTTTCTTTTGTTTATTATTCTTGTTTTTTAACATAGAGGGAAATAAAAAGCTATGTCTTGTTTAATTTGTCATCTTTGAAACATTAACCAAATGCGGCTTGCTGTTTTGTACCTTTCCTTTGGAACTGTCCATTCATTACATGTGTGCACCACATATGTGCAATCCTAGAAGATGTCTCCCCCTGCTGGTTAACATTGAGTATTGCTCCTTTTCCCAAAGGTATGGCACACCACCAGCCACTCAGTGTGGCCCAGCCGTCCAGGGAGAGGCCCACTGTAAGTAATATTTTACAATTTTAACCCATACAGACATGAAAATATATAAATCTGCAAAATTGATAAGGGGCAAAACATAAATGGAGAAGGAGAAAAATCTTTAAGTTGTAGTTGAGGCATTCACTAAGTCTGATTAGAGCAGGAACATCACTTAGAAATTTACAAGCCAGGAGGATTGTTGAGTGGAATTTTGAGAGAGCAGTGCAACATCTGCAGTCTAATGCAGATGTTGCACTGCATTAGACTGCAGATCACATCACTCTGATCTATGTTGCTTCTTGTCGCCTTTCTTCATGATGTTGGCTAAATAAATCTGCATGTCTTCATCCTTATATTGTTTTCTTCCTGTCTGATGAATCATGTCGTCTTGCGTGCTCGCCTTCTGTCTTTGTCAGTCGCGACAGAGAAAATCTGTGAGTAAAGATGTCTCCATGCGGAAGAATCCCATATTTTCATTGCTATCATCTTTCAGTCATCATTTCTGTCCATTTGAAGTGTATTTTCCTTTCATTTTTCATCTCTTGGTCGCTTCCTCCACCTTGCATGTGTCCTCCCCTCTCATTACGTGGATCACCCAGAGCCCCACGAGGGCCGTTCTGTTAAAGATGGCAGTGCAGCGCGGCGGGGGTTGCCCCCGGCCGAGCTCTGCCTGCAGCCTTAAACGGAGCCCCCTGGTGGAGGCGGTGATATGCGAGGGTCGGCCCGCCTCTGCCTGCTCCCGCCCTCCCCCTCCACCAAACAAATGGGTAAATTAGAGAGAAGAGAGAGGGTCTGGGCCGTAGATGAGGGGGGGTACCTGTCTGGATTATTGACTCTGTGGTGTGTGTTATTTCAGGAGAGAACATACCGCAGCCCGGAGAAGAGGTCATCCCTTCCTAGGCCAGCCAAGTCTCTGACTCGCCATATTCCTGCTGCTGAGCAAGAGGACAGCACCCCCTCTAGGCCAACCTGTGAGATTACACTCAGTTTTTAAATCTCATTTCCTTCCACCCTCCTGCTCTCCTTTAACTCCCTGTTCTCTCCTAAAGCGATCCGAACCGACTCCAGAGGAGACGGCAGGTCTGGAAGAGCCCCTAGTATGGCAGGTAGAGCACCCCGTAGCTCCTTCCCCATCAACAGCTAAACATTTAGTCATTGATCTCCATTATATCACAGACGAGCTCCATGCACCTTTACTCATTGTGGCTCAGTCAAAGCCCCTGCTGCCTTATCAGAGAGACAGGTGGGATCCAGACCAACAGGTGTGCTGCTTCTGGGCTTAGATCCTATTGGTGTTTCCTCTGGTAACCTGGCAACAAGCAGCTGGAGGACAAATGATGTGATTAGCCTCTCACTGTTTAAACATTCCTGTTTAATCTGGGCTTGTTTGTCCAATGAAACACGAGCACATGTAGCCACATGTGCTCATGTCTAACCATACGAAGCAGACCAAAGATGTTTCATCTTAGATTTGCCTTCAGGAAGGTTTTTAGTTCAGATCTCTTAACACTTTTTTTTTTTTTTACGCTGACATCACCTGATTAGTTCCTGAACAAAATAATATCACTCACATTAAATATCACTCACATTGTCCATCCTGCAAAGGGTTATTTAGGCCACGATGTGTATATGATGTGTATGTGTATTGCACATACTTGGAAGGGTGTCTGTGGAGATTGAAAGTGGACTTGGATAGTTGTGGACGTTGAAAACAATCGTTCACTAGCATACAGTTGTTGAAGTAGTCAGTGAATTGGATGAAGTAATTCATCCATTCTTCACCTTCCACCTATGGAAGATGGAGTCCTGGGGACAACTGATCAAATACACTGACGTCTTTTAGTGCAGAGGATGAAGTATCAGTTCCTAAAATAGACAATGATGCTGAAAGTAAAGATTTGTTTTGCGTCAAGGCAATCTTTTTTCTTATTGGTTAGTTTGACCAGTCAATGTCCAGTCAGTTTGAGGTTTAAATGTTGCCACAAAATGTTTTATTGTACCAGGCAACATCTTGATTTCTGAGTACAAACCATAATTTGAGTTGCAAATAGTGTATGGTAAAGGAGCATCCTTTCCTCCTCCCCTAAGGCACAGACTCAGCCCGGTCCCGGTCGGTCCGCAGTGGCGCTTCCACCCCAGGGTCTGCTGTCACACCTGGCACACCGCCCAACTACTCCTGCCGTACCCCAGGGTCGCGCACCCCCGGCAGCCACACGCCCAAGTCCTTCAGCGTCCTCCAGGAGAAGAAGGTGGCAGTGATCCGGACCCCGCCCAAGTCCCCTTCGTCAGTCCAGCGGCAGCTGAAGGTCATCAACCAGCCGCTTCCTGACCTGAAGAATGTAAAGTCCAAGGTTGGGTCCACAGCAAACCTGAAGCACCAGCCGAAAGGAGGACAGGTAGACAACAGGAAGGTTTAATGTGGCCTGTTTGGATCTGTTCAGAGGTGATAGAAGGGCCTGTAGGGTTTTGTTTGCATTCAGTTAGTTTTTTGAGTAGTTTTGCACTTACTGCCAAGACATGTGGAACAGAGTTGAGCTGTTCAGGGGGGGCGGTGTCCAGTAAACCCTATTAATAAAACAACATAAAGTTATTCATTGGTTGTTTCTCTGGTCCGATTTGTTCTGAGGAAAGTATAATCCAAATTTTGTGAATGTGCCAAATCCTGCCACATGAGGGCAGTAAATAGCCAGGTTTTCTTCCTATCCTCTAATGGAAAATCACAAAGTAGCAGGTGTTGTGACCACGTTGTAATCTGCTTAAATACGATGTCTCTTTCTTCTGATGAGCACACTTATTGTCTTATATTGTCCAATTGTAGGCGCATCTGTAGAGCTTTGATGCTAACTACCAGAGATGGTGACATGTGAAGAAGGGTTTCCTCTGGTTCTGTAGAAATGTCATATGTCCACCCTCAGTCACTGTGCGTCCTGCTCCGTGTCCTCTGCTCTGTCCGCTGCCATCTCCGTCTGCCGCCGCCTCAGGCCTCACATCTCCTTCGTCTCTACATCTTCCTTCTCTCTGCTTCTTTTTCTGTCCCTCTCCTTCCTCCTCGGCGCAGCAGCAGCACCAGCCGCACCAGCAAACACGGTTAGATTTAACAACATCCATCTGTGCAGGAAGATCCGTAAAAACGCTCATCTTCGGCTGGAAGGACCACCAGCCCTTGGGAGCTGCTTTGGTCATGGCTGCCAAGGATTTTCCCTCCAGCTTTGAGGAGTATTTATAATCCAGCTTCTAGAGCCACTCAGAGCGCAGAAAAGACTTCATTTAACCTTCTCTAGTTTTTTTAGCTGTTTTTTCTTAAAAACAGATGCTTTTAAGAATTTCCCCAGAGCTCTCCCTTCTGAGCCAAATATAGAAACACAGGCAGTTAAGAGAGACATTTTTTCACTGAAACCTTTTGGGGATATAATGTATTGCAGATATTTTGATTGTGAATCATTGTCAACATTAAATCTAAAAACTTGAACCTTAAAATGTAAGAAGAGTTTTATAATTTTCTTCAAATTTAGAAGACGTATTTGGCAGAGCCATCTTCACCTTTCTAGTTATTTTTTTTTTAAATTATTTTATTTATGCTTTAAAAATTAATCAGTAAATTTTTTATGTTGCTTTTGAAGTCTGGCCTCTTCATCTCTTGAGAGGGCAGAGTTTTTCCACAGAGGAGGAGGATGATGATGATGATGATGATCATTTCCAAGCTGATTATAGTATGTAATGTAATTATTGGAACAGATGGATGAAGCACCTTCAGGTGTTTTGGAAAGGTGAACTGAGCTCTGTGATTCTCTTCCTGATTTATTTAGGGATTTCCGTGATGTCATACAAAGAAGCAGCATGTTTTAGGTGTTGTGTTAAGAAACAGGTAGCATCACCTTTTTTAGTAGCATTTAAAAGCTCTGACATCAGCTAAATTTACAAATTTGAAGAAAGTAGTAAAAAGAACATATTGTTGAACTTATTTAGTTTGTTTTTATATATTCTGGGTACATTTTTTATAAATCTGACATAAATTATCCAAGGTCTCGCTGTCGCACAGGTTTTTTTATATATGTAGATAGATTAGTTTTTGTTATTTGGTGCTGGTGCGCTCCTCCGCCCCCTCTTCTGATGCCACCCAGGGCAGCCGCCCATGTGGTGTCCATCTTGAACTCTGTGAAACATCAAAGCCTGTTGAGACTTGTGTTTTTCCCTGAATCTTTTTCTCTGTTCCTCTACCTTGCCATTCTGTGTTGTTTTCCCTTTTAAGGGTCTTTTTTTTTTTTTTACATAATTTTAAAGCGACACAAGTTGAAAAACAATCACCTCAATTACAACCTTTCCTTTAAGTTACCCATTGTTCTTTTTTTAATTTCATCATCAACATTATTATCCCGATTTTATTTTAGGTTCAGATTTTAAGCGAGAAGCTGGACTTCACTCATGTTCAGTCAAAGTGCGGCTCCAAGGATAATCTCAAGCACGCGCCCAAAGGAGGCCATGTATGTAACTTTTCTCTCTTTCGCTTCTTTTGCTGTTTTTTTTCAGCTTTTATGCTCCGACATCCTGCTTTTATATGTGTCCATCTGTTTATCTGTCAAACATTGACCAGTTGAACTTGTGTTTTCTTTGCTGTGAATCGGCTTCTGTTGTGTCGAGGAGAAATGAAGAACTGGGACATTTTAGCAGGATTATTTTTGGTGAAACAGCCGAGATGATGTGGTCTATTTCCAGTTCACCTCTGTTTTTTTTTTTTCTTGGGTCTTTGGGCCAGAAAAGCAAATGAACGTGTCATTTTATAGGTCATGATTCCAAGCGTTAAGCTGGACTTTAGCCACGTTCAGTCTAAATGTGGCTCCCTGGATAAGGTGCACCATGCGGCCGGCGGGGGAAACGTGAGTTACTCTGCGGAAAAGCTCCTGTTGTCTCCGACTCCCTCCATCCCCATCGTCGTCCAGCATGTCTGTAACATGTAGCTGTGGTGTCTTCCTGTGACTTCTGCCTCAGACGTTAATTATAGAAACCATTCACCATGTTAAAAAGATGAAGCAGCGTCCCTCCCGCATGTGGGGAGTTCAATTTAAACGAGGAATGTCCTCTCTGTGGTGTCAGGGTCTACTAATTGCTCTCTCCAGGAAGTGATGTCACCAGTCCACTTCCTCTGCCAATAACCTCACAGATCCATGTTGTGATTTGTGTCTCCTCACTCCACTCAACGTCTTTAACTTCATTTCCATATCAAAACACGTCAGATTGGTTTCTCTTTTCCTTGGATTGTAATCCCAGCTGCTTGCTTCCTGTCGCAGGTTCAAATCCAGACCAAGAAGATCGACTTGAGCCACATCACCGCCAAATGTGGCTCCATGTCCAACATTCATCACAGACCTGGTAATCATTGTGTTGAATGTGCATTTCTGACTCTACTGGATTCATCTTTGGGGCAGTTTTGTTCACAAAGCTTCCTCGAATGTCGCATTTAGATACATTTTTATGCAGACGATACTGAAATATTCTGTGGTTTTTCATCCACATCTTTTGAGTGACGATCGCAGTGTCTTTGTCTTGATTAACTTTTTTTTATTAGCTTAGCATATGTTTTTAGAACGAAGCAGGTCTAGTTGTTGTTTCTAAAATGTTCCCCATGATCACAGAGTTGAGTTTATAAATGTCTCAAGGAACATGTAAACACAAGAAATGTTCCAAATTCCTAAAGTAGCATCGTCAAGGTCAGATGCGCACAACTGTTTAGTTTACAAAACAAGAACAGAAGAAGCTTGGTTAATGTGACTATGAGATTGTTTTCAAAAAGTTGATTCTTGGATATTAGCCTGAAGATTCAAATATTGTTTAGCTTTGGCATCTATTAGTTACCAATAGTTTGAACAAATCAATATTACTGTTGGTCAAAGATGATAAACTTTGCACATTTACATATAACCTTAAAAATCAAATAAAGAACATGAACTGACCTATCAACCTAATTATTATAATTATTTCAGTCTTACTTCAATCTTAGGCTAGTTAGCATGCTAACTTCTATTAGCATCTCAAGTTTCACAACAATCAACATTTTTGCTAGTCAATGTACAGTTCACTGTGTGTAACTCGTCCTATAGCAGGTAGACTGTGGTGTGTGCTCATCGTCATGCAGCTGAAATATTAGGTATCTGTGTTGATAGATTTATGAGTTTAGAGGGTGTTTTAGGATATTATGAGTTAAGATTTTATATAGTCCAGCTTCAGATTAAATTTTTTATTTTTGACAGTAAACTGAAGTTTAATCAAGCAGGTTAACCGTGCAGTAAAGAGTTGTATTCTACAATGATTTGATTCTTTTTGGTATCAGACCATGTCTGTTGTCAAGAGTCTCTTTTAGTGAACTTGTTAGGAATCAAGTGGAGTAACTCTAAAAATATATTTACCCTCTTTCCTTCGGTACAAGCAAAATTGTTTGTTAAACCCACAACTGCACAAGTCCACAAACTCTTCTTTCTGTGTGTTTAGGCGTTCATACAGAGCACAAGTTTAATGATTATATTTGCTATAATGTGAAACTCTTGCCAACAAGTTGTCCTTCAAGAGTCTTTGACAGAACCTAGTGGGAACAAGCTGCCAGATAAAAGATGAAAGACTCTTATTTATTATTTAATGGTGATATTTTAGTCTTTTCTACTGTTGTTCAAACAAAACATTTGCTTCAGAGCAATTCTTTCCTTATGTTGTCTCCATATTTTATGACTCTGTAACATCAAGCCTTGTTCCCAGGGGGCCTAGAAGACGACCCTGTCTTTGCTCCGGGGTTTCTTGCCCCGTTCAGCCCTAAGGAAGCGCAGCGCTCTCTGGGATGACGCCTAACGGCTTTCTGTTGTTTTTCCAGGGGGAGGAAACATCCGTATCGACAATGTGAAGCTGGATTTTAAAGATAAGGCTCATGCCAAGGTCGGCTCCCTGGACAATGCCAGCCACATGCCTGGAGGAGGGAATATCATGGTAACGAAGTTTTACATTCACTCTTACTGTCAAGATTTTAAGTGTCAGGTTAAAATATTTATTAAATAGAACGATGAATGCAGGAAATAAGTCGAGTGAGATGGGCAGTGTTGACGGGGGGAGGGTTGAGGTAGACGTGGTCCGGCCCCGGATTTTGACCTTGACTCCTTGGATCCGTCTCTCCTTCTTCGCCGATCAAACAGATCGAGAGCCACAAGCTGAGCTTCCGGGAAACGGCCAAAGCTCGTGTGGACCACGGCGCCGAAATCATCATCACCCACTCCCCCGGCGTGGAGACGGGGGGCACGTCTCCCCGCCTGTCGTCCGCTGGCAGCATCAACATGATGGAGTCGCCCCAGCTGTCCACGCTGGCGCAGGACGTCACGGCCGCGCTGGCCAAGCAGGGCTTATGAGCTTTTGGTCCGTTCCCCCCTGTCCTCCTGTCATAGACATCCAGCGGTGTCCCTTCAGTGCAACATGACCCCCAACACCTCATAACCCCCACAGTTGTAGTCGATCGGGCCGTCGTTTGCCCATTTGGATTTTAAAGACTAGATTCTGCCGCCTTTAAACGGGAAGCTTCTCAATTCTTCAATCCTCAACTCAAATATGGATGTTCGTTTCAGATCCGATAGGCCGAAGGGTCGATTGTCTCAGCAAGTGGTTTTTACGATTGTATGATGAATCTTTTTGAAGTGCATCGCCACAGCCCTCCAGAATTTATAAGGTACCGAATGCGATTTATTGCTACTAGTTAATTAATGTTGTCTTAAAGGATACAAATGTATGAGAGACTGACGGAAAAATGCGAAAGAGTGGCTGACAAGTGGACATGTCTGCTGATATGCGACATGAGTTTGTCTTTGTTCGTCTGTTGGATTTTAATGTTTTCTTGCTCTGTTTTCCTTTTTTTACATAAATGTTGCTGTAATGTTACCATTTTGTACCTTCCCTGTGGCTGCTCTGGCTTATTGGCGATTATAATAACCATGGCAGTTGTGTAAAATGTCAAGCGATGAACAGCTAGCTTTATAATGGGCTTTTTTTCTCTTTTTAGTTGTTTTTGTCCCCCCAAAGCTGCCTGTTTACGTTCGTTTTTATATTTGCGCTGTAGTTTTACAAGATTACACAATACTGTTGTGCTGGCATGGCAACAAAAAAAAAACAGATTAAGTTCAAGCTATTTGCAGCTATTTTAAACTTTTTAAGTTTGAACGAAAACGGCCTGGATACAATCCAAGTCAGGCCTGAATAAACCTTGCGACCCGCTTTGTTTTTGCTAAAACACTGGGTGGTATGTTGTGCTCAAATGGGTTAAGCACCCAGAGTTTGTTCAAATTAAGTGTGAAGTATGAAGCTTTATATGAAAACATTCCTGTGGGGTAAAAAAGATCAGATAAATGTGTTGGTTTTGATCGTTGCTGGAAGTTCAGAAGAATGAAGGCTAGAGTTCTTTTTCTTTCTAAAAATAAAAAAAGAAGTAAAATGAAACTGTTCTATCAGAATTTTGCTCTCCTTTGTGGAACCCTTTTTGCCCCCCGCCAGTGTTTCCCCCGTGCTTCCTCTTTCTCCATCCCCTCTTTGCCTGTGTAAGTGTATTTAAAGAAATGTAGATGTGTGTGCACTATTTCCAATGTTTGAGATGTACTGATGATGACAAATGCTCCGACAAAATGATGACCGCATAAATAAAGAAAATAAAAACTGATTTTCTCGAGTTGCTTGTTTTGATTCAGTTTGGCTGCTTCAAAGATAACTTTACTTTTTTTCTAACATCCATGATGAGGTCAAGAAAATGCTTTTTTATTTATGGTCATTACTTTTTTTGTTTATGCATTTGCTTACTGCTTACTTAGCTTATCTCAAAGCAGTTTTTGCTAGCTATTTTCTAATTGACTCTTCTGTTGTGAATTTTATCTTTGAGACTTTACGTAGCAGGAATACTTTTCCAGACACTAATTATTTAATATAAATCATTCTACATATTTTCAGTCTAGATATCTTTCTAAGGATAGGCAGTGTTTTTTGTCATTAAGGTCCCACACTGGTCACAACCTACAGGTATTACATTGAATTTAGCTAGCAGCCAGTTGGCTATCAGCTGGTCAGACTACAAAAACTTATCTGATTTCTACTCAAATATTAATTTGAATGTTGGTCCAGAAGAATGTTCAGTCACAAATGAAATGGTTTGGTTAGCATTAGCTAGTTTTTGACCAAATAAACAACAAAACTATCATTAAAATTTGTTGAAAAAATTTACCATTTTTGAAACTATGTATTCTGGTTTGTATTTTCTTTCATTTTTATCCAACAGCTAACAGCTACCTTCATGCTTAGCTTAATCTGCTGACATGAAAGTGCAGTTAATTCTGTTATTAGACCTGTAAACGTTTTCAGTAGTGTTGTCCCACGCTTTGGCCACTAAAGTACACTGACCCCATCCCATAAACATAGTTTAGCTGACCCAGAAGTGTTTACAGAACACAGAGTGAGATGGGTTAATTTGGCTAGCATTAGCCAGTCATTGACAGAGGTATTGTGTTTGGTTTTCATTTGGAGCCAAATGCAAATGCAGACACAGGCTCAGACGTGAAGTGAGTTATTTTCACTTTGAAAAATCAAAACTTACAGATAAAGGGAACAGTGCATGGAAGAGAAACAGAGGAATGGAAGAAACCAGAGAGAAACAAATGAAAACTGGAAGCTTAAATATCAAACAGGTGAAAATGACAAAAAGGAACCAGATGGACTAATCAGAGAAAAAGTGGTACAATTAACACAAAAGAAAAGTAAGATTCAAAAACTACATACGTAGAGGAAAACCCTGACAATCTAAAATAAATAAATATATACAAGAAACAAAACTGAAAGGAAAGGAATGTCTATGGAAATAATAATGAGCACAAAGAAATGAACTGAACATGTTGAGACCATAGGAACATAAATGAACAAGGGAATAATCAGAACAACACAAACAAAATCCCAAACACCCAGGGATCATGACAGGAGGAGGATGAGTCATTATTTAGGAAAGTCAACATTGGCACCAAAACTGGTTTGAGTCACATGTTTTGTTGCTGTTTATTTCTTCTTTGTGGGAATTAAAATTATGTTTAAAGGAAGAATATTTTTCTTCATCTTTTGGGAATGCTAAAAGTTATTGCATTCCCAAAAGATTCCTCTTTTAGTTGAGCTTACTTGCTTTTTCCATGCATGAAATATTAAAAAAGCAGCATGTTCCTTCAGTTAAAAAGTTTCAATGATACTTTTTTAATTTTATACTGAAAGAAGCAAAACACCCAACCATTTTTTGTTGCCTTGGTTAACATATAAATTTTGATAAAACTGGACAAAAATAAAATAAAACACAGGAGTTTACCATTTTATCCTGTTAGGGAAGTTTATTCTTGTGTCGCCTCACAACCAATCAAACAGGAAATAATTTCAATTCTTGGGGAGGATTAAATAAATATACTGCAGTCCAATATAAAAAATGTAAAATAACCTTTTTCCTTCTATTTTTGTACTTTAAAGGGTAAGTTAAGAACAAATTCTTATTTACAAGAACACACTTTAAAATGAACAAACACTAACTGCACTGTTGAATCATAAAACAGTATGAACAATTTAAGGGCATATTATAAAACTGACATGAAATTTTTAGCTGAAGCATGTGCAGGTTTCAGACAGCATCTGCTTTAAATTACTACACATAGGCTATGCGTAAAACCAATAGAAAACCACCCACATGTTTAATGCTGCCCTGGGCAACCGCCCATATCCACATCAAACGTCACCTGAATACAATACACGAGTTTTACGACCGATATGATCAGGTTAGGACAAGTGAAATCATCGTTAGTTAAATTGTGTGTTTTATCCTTCAGTCCCCGCATAGGTGTTAAAAAAATCAGCCTTTATATTTCATTATAAAACAGTAAGACATCTGTAATCTTGAAGGTCAGACCTGATGATGATGATGTTTCTTCCCGGGTCATTAACCAACCTGTTGATGCTGACAGATGTCAGTAAAGACGCAGCGTCTTTAGACGAGCTGCGCCCCGAACAGAGTCTCCCTCTGCGGGGTGGAGGAACCAGAAGCGATCGGCTCCATCTCGCCGCTCTGCGGAGGTACACAAATCATTTTGCTCTCCCCCTTTTCCTCCTCCTCCTCCTGCTCCTGCCGCCGCTCTCTCTCCCTCTCAGTTTCCACAGCCGCCGATCGACACTTGCAGCCATTTTACGCAGGATGAACCCAATCATGTGCTAAGGAGGGAAGCGGGGCAGCAAGGCTGTGCGGATCACCTGGACGGAGCCAGGAGCCGCAGCCGCAGCCGGAGCGCCAGCCGCGGCTCCCGGTCAGCCAGCAGCACCGGTCCGGGGACAACATGGTGAAGAGGAAGAGCCTGGACGAAAACGAGCCGGAATGCGGGAAGGGAGTCCCGTTCCCCATCCAGACCTTCCTCTGGAGGCAGACCAGGTCGGTGGAGGCGGGATAACAGGTGTCTGGTATTGGTTCGGGTTCGGTTCTGGAGGGAGACGTGGAGGAGAGGGAAGGGGAACCTGGGGGGCTGCATGCTTGATGTAAAGTGCCGAACCTGCAGACGCAAATTTGCCCCCAGAAAGTAGGGCAGGCGCAGCTGTGGTGGAGGTAATCTGATTCCAATCATGTTAATGTGTTTCAGCGCTTTCCTGCGGCCGAAGTTGGGGAAACAGTATGAAGCGTCCTGCGTGGTGAGTCATAATCTGTCTGTTTTTACCTTAATGCACCTGCAGGCCGGTGCTTTTCCTGCTTCTCGTGAACTCATCTCCATAAAGGCCGCTTTAATCCCCGTTTGTCCCCCGGTCCAGTCCTTTGAGCGCGTCCTGGTGGAGAACAAGCTGCACGGCTTGTCTCCGGCGCTGTCCGAGGCCATCCAGAGCATCTCCCGCTGGGAGCTGGTCCAGGCGGCGCTGCCCCACGTCCTGCACTGCACCTCCATCCTGCTGTCCAACAGGAACAAGCTGGGTGAGGCTCTGGTGATCCCACACAAACATATGTTTTTTTTCCAGTGTACCAAGGATCGGTCCAACTTTTTCCTGCCTAATTAATCCAGTTAATCTAGTTTCTGTTCATTCATTACAGATGAGTTTATGTAAAAATCCATTTGATTAAAGAGTTAATTTAGATGGTGTCTGTGGAGAGGAGATGCCTCCTATAGCAGTCTGTATTACAACTAATTTGAAGAAGCCTCTGACTGACTCACTATGTAGTTAGAGAATAGAATTAACCCCCTAATTCATTCAGTACAGCAGAATTTTAATTCAGGTCAGTTTTAAAATGCACAAAGTTCAGTCTGAGACAAGTTAACCAGTTACAAATACAGTAAACCTCCACCAACTTTAGTGTTTTTCTGTAAACGTTACACTGTAAAATACAGCTTTAGAAACTGAAATACAAAAACTAATCACTACGAGACAGGCTGGTGTTTACAAAGCAGCTTATTTATTTACTGTGGCACTGATTGGCTGAAAACCAAAGGTAAGGAAGATTGGCTTATATGACTAAGATGGTTTCCACTACGAATATTATGCATATTAATGTATATTTGGTGTTTGAACTGTGGAAATAGACAGATGTGTTTCTAGAGGAGATCTCAAGCATTTGAAACCTAATTCTGATCCAGTAAAGAGAGAGACTGCAGATCCTTAGTTGTCTAATGATGTCAGTTCGGTACGTTTTTGATTCAGTTTAAACCGATTATATACATCCTGGTTTGTTCCAGTTAATTTGTATAAGGTGAGTAATGAATGAGGCAGCTTCAGTCCAGTTACCTTCAGTAACAAAGTGTGGTACAGCAGGTACGCAACAACCTGCTATCTCCATTTGTAGCTTCACAGCCAATGAAAATGAAGGAAAAGATTCCATGCTGCTTGTAAAGCAGTAAGACGGGGAACCACATCCATCAAACCAAAAGTTCACCTGTTAACTGTTGTGTGTGCCCCCATGTTTAATGCCATCCTGGGTAGCTGCCGCCTGCTGTCCTCTGGTCGTCAGAGGTAAAGTTGTCCTTCCCCCCGTCAGGCCACCAGGACAAGCTGGGCGTGGCGGAGACCAAGCTGCTGCACACGCTGCACTGGATGCTGCTGGACGCCGCACAGGAGTGCAACCAGGAGGCGCTGGGCAACCAGGGCTGGTCCAGGGGCGGCAGCAGCAGCAGCGCCTTCCTCCAGCCGCTGGGGAACCAGGGCTCCTCCCCGGGGGCCCCGGGTTCCGGCTCCGGCTCGGGGCTGCAGCACGGCAGCTCCCTGCTGGAGGATGATGAGAGCGCGCGGGCCAAGCTGTTCCACAAGAGCATGGCTACCGTGGAGCTGTTCGTGTTCCTGTTCGCGCCGCTCATCCACCGCATCAAGGTGCGTTCCGCTTCACGCCCAGCTCCAGAACCGGGTCTTTCTGGACCCGGTTCTGGAACCTTTGTCTGTCCAGGAGTCGGACCTGACCTTCAGGCTGGCCAGCGGCCTGGTGATCTGGCAGCCAATGTGGGAGCACCGGCAGCCCGACATCCCGGCCTTCACCACCCTGATCAAGCCGGTCCGGAACATTGTGACGGGTAAACACCAGACCAGAGGGGGTCTGTTCTCATTTGTTCATGATCCGGATCATAACGGGCTCTGTTCTGTCCCGCCAGCTAAGAGGAACTCCCCAGTCAACAACCAGTGCAGCCCCCAGGGGTCTGCCAACCAGAGTCCCCTGGTGAGTCAGTGTTTAGTTGCTCTCTCGTCAGATTCAGTCTGACGGTTCGTCTGGTTTCTGCCTCTGGGATTCATCAACGCCACATGTCCGCCCTCCTTCCTGTCTGTCTTATCTGTCCGTCTACGAACCCACAGGGCTTCCAGGTGGTCTGTGAAGCCGGCCAATCAGATTCCTCCTCCCCTGCAGCAGGTGAGCAGAGCTGTCGCCGTGCCAACTCAGTGGAGAAAGGAGGGACGTCCCAGCAGCCCCCGGCAGCCAAGGGGCCCTCCAAGAAAAAGTGAGCACCTTAACCTGAAGTCCAACAGGGTTTAATAATGAGCTGATGTTCATATTAGCATCATATTTGATTAGTTATGATACGTTGTGGTACATTTTATACATCAAAATGTGTTTCTCTTTGTGGATCTCCTTCTGCATTAGGATTTCTGTTTTTTCTGTCTTAACGATTCAGTGCACACACACACACACGCACACACACACACACACACTCTGATTCACTCCCATAATATTCCTTGATAATAAAAAAAAACATTAAGAAATGTTCATGTTCAGAGTAGAAGGTTATTCTAATCAGGGTTTTATTTTTGTTTTTGACCTGACTATTTATTTTAAATCCGGACCCTCCAACTGCTTCCCAAGAAAAGCAGGTGTTTCCATAGCAACCAGAGACTTTCTACCTCCTCCAGTAGACATGGCAGCCGTTTTCTAATTTTATATGACGAGGCCTGGAAACGTTACACCAGCAGAGTAATAGTCGGGGAACGTCACCATGTTGGCGGAGAGTGAAAAATGAGCCCTTCAGGCTTCCGTCAGATAAACTGCTCAGCTTATATTAATAGCTGTTCTGTCTCATCAGGCAGACACAGAGGCTCTTCTCTCACTGTTCTCACTTTAACCCACATAACCAGGGTAATTATGCTCAAGTAATGTCTGATGCTGGCATCAAAGCTGGGGAGAATCTCCATCAATGAGGAAATATTCCAAAATTGTTTTAGTTTTTTTTTTTTGTATTCCATGTGGGTGTTTTTGTTTTTCCAAGTCTGTCACATCAGGTTGGATTCATTCATGTGATTCAGAACCGTGACAGTCCTACAAATCCAGGTCTTGTTTGGGCTGTGGGGGTCCTGATGTGTCCATTCTGCAGCACTCAGGTGGAATTAGAGGCTCCGTTTCTCTGTTTCTTCATCAGTCAGACTCCTGTTTTTATCCCTCTTCCTCCACTCTACGGCCGTTTCCGGCGTGGGCCGATCCACGCCGTTCGCTCCCGTCCCGTCTCCACGGCGCCATCCGCACCTCTCGCCAAGCCGCTGCTGATGCGGAGGCAGTTTCCATGGCAACCCCGGCTGCTGCATCTTCCCCCTTGTGCCGGGCACTGTCGTCACTGGGTCTCCGTGGCAACCCGACAACAGCAGAGGAGGGAAGGAGGAGGCGTCGTCCGCTACTGCTCTCTGCAGATTATCCCGGCCCTCCCTCTGTCCCTCGCTCCCCTTCTTCTGGTTCCCAATATGTTTCTCTGCAGCGTGCGCTGACCTTCATCCAGCTTATTTATAGTGGACTCACGTAGACCAAGGCTCCGTTTCCCCCCCCCTCCATCCTCCTGCTGCTGCCCAGAGGATGCTGAAGGAGGGCTCTGCCCTTGTTCTCTGTCCTCCTCTGATGGATTATTAATGAGGCATTGTGGCAGGAGGAGTGGACAGCAGGCCTCTTTTGTTATTATCTCCGTTGACTGACCATATTTCTAGATTAAAGCAGTGAGAGTTGAAGTGAGACGGAGCAGCAGAACGTGAGTCCCGACAGCAGGAGCCGAGCCGCGTTATGCTTCGTCCCGTAAACTCCATCTCCAAATGGAACTCTTGTCTCCCAAAATAATCCCAGCCATGCAGGCCAGTGATGTGTGCTGTGATTCCTCAGAGCTGTCAGCTTCCCCTCATTCTTGTTTCAACTAGATTCACCCCATCGACTGGCTGTGATCAGTGCAACGTGCTTATAATGGCAGGTGTGGTCCTACTATACCAGATTGTAAAGAAAATAGAAATGATCACCATCCATCTGTTCTTCATATCTATTCAGAGGAATGTCCACCAGAAACATCCAAAATATGAATAATCACCCAATTTAACAGGGAAATGTGCTGGTTTCTGTTAAAATTCTGTTATATGTATGAAGAAACGGCCGTATGCAAAGACATTAAAAATCAAGTAACAAGTTTGTGTGTTAACACAAAGCCAACCAGGACAGATGATGGCAACAAGCTTCAAAAACATTTTATTTCATGAAGTTGGAAAATTGGAAGTGGATGCAAAACTACCTCACCTATAGCATCGTTCCCATCAGCCGAGTTCAGCCCGTTTTAATCCAACTTCTGGTCCATTTATCTTGAAAGTCCGGTTCAGTTGATAAAGAGTGAACGCGGAATCAAACATTAAAGTGAACTCTGACCCTACAAACCTCAGTCTCGGTTGAAATTAACTCCAAGTGAACACCAAGTGGACCAGAGACCGCGTGAAGTGGACTGCAGCGCATGGTATTCTGGGTAAAACCAGACGAAAGACGGAAGATAAATCCTCCACAACTAAAATCTGACCCCACTCCATTTTTCTTTCCATTTTGTGAAGAATGAAGTGTTGCTCAGTGTCTTGAGAGGGTTTTGAGTCGTTTCCTTCTGTGGTTCTTGGTGCAGCTCTGCATAGGCAAGATGTGTTTGGTTGGTTTGACTCAAAACAGAGAAAAAAAAACTCAGCAGCTGGAAACGGAACAAATGTTTCAGTTTTGGTCCTAATTGAACCGAGTCTACTGAAGTATCAGGGGGGAAAGCAGCGATGATGTAACCATGGTGATTTAGAAACAAAATGGTCTTTGATTTCATTGATTTATGACTCTGCAGCCAAGCTGGAGGCTTTGAGGTCCTTATCGCTTCTCTAACGACTCAGCTGGTCTCAGACATTGACGATGATATTGATCTGACCAAAGCCTGCGGTTGAATCAGCGGTTAAGTCTCTGTTCCTCCAGGTCATCAGCTCCCGCCGGTCTGCCGGCGTCTCTGGCGCACCGCGCCCGGTACGCCACCTACTTCGACGTGGCAGTGCTGCGCTGCCTGCTGCAGCCCCACTGGACGGAGGAGGGCGTCCACTGGGCCCTGATGTACTACCTGCAGCGCCTGAGGCAGATCATGGAGGAGAGACCGGAGCGCAACCCGGAGCCCCTGGTCACCCCGCTGCCCCGCCCTCGCAGCAGCTCCATGGTGGCTGCCACGCCCTCGCTGGTCAACACCCACAAGACCCAGGTAGCAACGGCAGCCACTCACCATCGTCTGATTTAACAATTGGTTGATTGAGGCTTTGTTTTGCTGTAAGGATATGAGTCTGAAGTGCAACGAAGAGGGCAAATCTCTGAGCACCGAGACTTTCACCAAGGTTTCCCTCACCAACCTGCGCCGACAGGCCGTCCCAGACCTGTCCTCTGACCTGGGCATGAACATCTTCAAGAAGGTCAGCGCCCCAGTTTGACCCTACAGCAGGGTTCTTTACACTAAAGACCTCTGGTTGTGCTGCAGTTCAAGAACCGGCGGGAGGACCGGGAGAGGAAGGGCTCCATTCCCTTCCATCACGCCGGGAAGAAGCGGCAGCGGCGGATGGGTGTCCCCTTCCTGCTGCACGACGACCACCTGGACGTCTCACCCACACGCAGCACCTTCTCCTTCGGAAGCTTCTCGGGCCTTGGCGACGAGCGGCGGGCTCTGGACCGCGGCGGCTGGCAGGCCACCATCATGGGTGGGTCACGATGCTGCTGACCTCCAGTCACGTACCCCTCCAGTGTTTCTGTTCGGGGCAACTGACTTGTTCAAGTTTTAGTTCTTACAGTTGAAAACCTTAAATAAGACGAAACATTTAACACTCCAGTTACTTCAATAACCTAAAATAAAAGCTAAAAGGAAAGGACATGAAATGATTTGAACCAGAAGGTTTTCAAAATTGCTGGCTTGTGTATTTTGAAAGGAAATTGTAATGGAGATGATGTAGTGCTGTTTGTGAGCTGCAGCCATACAGATTGATATTTTCCAGCTCATCTAGCCTCCAGCAGCATCTGCTGTTCAGGTTTTTCTTCAAAAACAGCGTGTGAATCCCCTCGTGTTTCCATTCCTTTCCAGGTAGATTCACACGCAGAGGCAGCACGGACACAGCTGCCGACGCCGACAGCCTGAGCGCCAAGCACTCCCACTCCCACCACTCCCTGCTCAGAGACATGCCTGACCACTCCAACAGCCACAGCGACAACACGGTGAAGGAAGGTGAGCCCGGATGACGGGGAGGAGCTACTGGCGGAAACCGTTAATAAACATGTCAAGGTTTATTAAGAAACAGAGTCCAGGAGTCGTGTTGTTTCACCGTTAATTAGATCTGTTAGAAGATGGCGGATGTTTCCGTCTCTGCCGGGTTACGTAACGCAGTTATTATTGAGACAAACACACACAGATAACAGGCCTGGTTTTAGACACAGAACGACACTCAGAACCTCGTCTGAAGCAGAAAACAACTTCACTGATCACTTATTTTTGTTGTTTTTGTTTCTATACCATGGAAATCTATGTAAACCCTTAGATGTTTATTTATAGAAGTTATACATAAATAACAGAAAAATTAATAAATAAAATGTTTTTCTCAATCTGTTTTTTTTTTTACCATCATGACCATCTAACTCATCAAACGATAATAAATGCTAACAAGAAAAAGGACCTATTAGGCACCTTGATGCAACCTGAAATGTGTTAAACATGGTTCTATTTCATCCCTACTGACCGCCAGAGGAGGTGCTTAAAGCACTGAATGATCACTCTTGCGCATGCACAGGTCGAGAATCTTATACCAACATGGTCACGTGTGACCCCCGGTGACACCGGTAAGTCTATATAGTCACGTGACAATGACAGCTCAGTCCCTTTTCATCTTCTCGCATGCAGGTTGAAGGTGGTAAGAATTTGATTCTTGCATGTCGCTGGTAGCCTCGAGATTAAGGTCGGAGCTGCGAGGATTTTCTCGCCCTCCAGAGGCTGCGCAAGCTCTTCATTGATACAACTTGTTCATAGATTGGTAAGTTGTTTTCTCTTTTTAATCGACGGGAGCGGCGGCGCGTCCGCTTCCCGCGTTGATTTTTCTGTTGCCAGTGGTATGGCGTTAGACCGGCTTGTTGCCGTATCGACTTGTGGCAGCCGCGCTCGGCTTGCCTTTAGTTGATGGTATTGTTGTCCTGTATTAATTGCAGCCGTTTTCGTGTGCAGCCGTGTTCGGCTCGCCTATATTTTACTTAATTGCAGCCGTTTTCGGCTTGCTTATTGTTTAGTTGTGCGGCCGTGTCGGCTCGCTTATATTTTATTTGATTGCAGCCGTTTTCGGCTTGCTGTTTTACGTTGAGCGACCGTGTTCCTATATTTTACTTAATTGCAGCCATTTTCGGCTTGCTTATTATTGTGCGGCCGTGTCGGCTCGCCTATGTTTTATTGATTGCAGCCGTTTTCTGCTTGCTTATTATTTACATTGTGCAGCGGTGTTCGGCTTGCCTATATTTTGTTTAACTGCAGCCGTTTCGGCTTGCTGTTTGTTTACGTTGTGCGACCGTGTTCGGCTCGCTTATGTTTTACTTAATTGCAGCCGTTTTCGGCTTGCTTATTGCGACTCGGTAACTTATTGTCGCATTTATTACTGGGTCTCTCAGTCTCTCTGGAAGGCTTGGCGGTGATGCGCCTCCTCGAGGTTTGGTGGACACGTCGCTTCATGCGTTTGCTCTTTTGCCAAGGGTAATTGGTCGTGTCCTGTCTACCCTTGTCCAGGCACGACGCCAGGTCTGACTGGCACAGTCTCCTCTTACTGAGGCCTGTGTCTTCCAGTGGTCCCTGGGGAGTCGCTTGGCTCTGCTGCGCTTGCAGCCTTGGAGCGGTCGGCCCAGGCTTCTCATACCAGGCAACAACTGACCGGCCTTCATCGCAGACGATTGCAGCGCCATGCTGGGAGTGCCTCTGCGTCTTTTCACGCACTTATCCAGCCCCGTCTACATACCCCGGTCCAGCTCAGTTGCTGGACCGCTCTCGTTTCCGATCCATGGGTGGTGTCTACACCAACTCGGGGTTACACGATACAGTTCTGCCACCGCTGACCATTCCTGGTCGAGTCAGGATGGCAGTGATTCACGACGAGGTACAGGCTCAGGCTCTGAGCCACGAGATAGACGCCTTGTTGGCTGAGGGCGCTACGGTGCCTGTCGACCCCCTGCAGGATTTAGGGGGCTTTTACTCAAGTAGGTTTGATCCCAAAAAAATAAGACTGGCGGACTCCGCCCAATTTTGGACCTGAGAGGTCTCAATGTGTTTTTGGAGACTATCCCTTTCCACGTTGAGCATCGGGGATGTGCTTCAGACAATCTCCCCAGGCAACTGGTTCACCTTTGTCGACTTGAAGGACGCCTACTTTCATGTTCCAATTGCACCACACTACAAATTTTCAGTTCAGAGTTCTTCCATTCGGCCTCTCTGTCCCCGCGTGTGTTCACTCGGTGTGTGGCTGCAGCCCTGTGTCCTGCAGGCCAGGGGGTTGAAGATCCTGCCTTACTTGGACGACTGTTGGTCTTCATGTGACCTGGCAGTAGAGCAACTTGCTTCCATCGGAGATCACCTTTCTTGGGATCATGATGGACTCCCTCACTATGACTGCTCGTCCATCGCCTCAGCGTGTCGAGGGCATTCTGCAAATGCTGCCCTCCTTGCTACCAGGCCGTGCACCCCGCTTTATTACTTACGTTCGACTGTTGGGCAGGCTAATGCTGCTACAGTGGTACTCCTGGGACTGTTGTCTCTGCGATCGCTACGGATGTGGCTCAACAGCCTATGGCTACACCCAACTTGTACACTGCACCAATGCAGGAAACTGCTGGTGTCCAACCAATGCCTCGCATCACTGGCTCAGTGGCGAGAGGCAGTGTTTATGGCCAAAAAGGTTCCGCTGGGCTCGCTACAGGCTCGTCCAGAGGTTGTCTCTACCGACGCATCCTCCACAAGATGGGGGGTGTCGTGGCAGCGACAGGTCGCCCGAGGGACGTGGTCTCTGCTGGAAAAACTGCACCACATCAACGCCTTGGAGTTAGAGGCTGTGCAGCGGGTGTTGCGACACCTCCTCCCAGGCCTGCGCGGGAGGCAGGTCCTGGTGCGGTCGGACAATACTGCGGTGGTTTTTCATATCAACCATCAGGGGGGACACAGTCGATAACATTGCTGAGGCTGACCCAGAAGCTCTTGGCCTGGGCAGCCCCTCTTTTTGCCAGCCTGAAGGCGGCCCACATTCCAGGGGTGAAGAATGTCCTGGCCGATATTCTGTCTTGGGACGCCCACCACCGGTGGAGTGGAGGCTTCACCCGGGGATAGTGGGTGTCATTGGGGGAAATATGGCATAGAGATGACATGTTGCCTGCTTTGGTTGTACCTGGCAGAGAGTGCCAGTCCTCTGGGTCAGAATGCATTGGCACACGACTGGCCGAGAGTGCTGCTCTATTCTCTCTACCACTTCCCCTGATGGGCCCAACACTCCTGAGAGTCCTTCAGGAGGGGCATCAAGTCTTTCTAGTGGCTCCCTTGTGGCCGGGGAGAACCTGGCTTCCAACGCTGCACAGGCTCTGTTGCAGCTCTCCAAGGCCTCTTCCCCACAAGAAGGACATTCTGTCACAGCTGGGGAGTCTGATCCTGCATCCCAATCCCAGTTGCCTCCAGCTCTGGGTTTGGCCGCTCCGAGTCCCGGCATCTCCTTTTCAGAGTATGACGGAGATGTCGGGCATATAATGACTAACGCCTGGGCCTCTTCCACGCGACTGGTGTACACTCTTAAGTGGAATGTTTTTGTCAGTTTGTGTCATGCTAGACATGAGGATCCTGTACACTGTTCTATTCAGTTATGTTAACCTTCCTTCAAGCACTGCTTCTCAAGAACTACTTCTCAGGGTCGGTCTCCGTCCACTCTGAAAGTTTATGTGTCTGCCATCTCTTGTTGGCATGTGGTGCTGACTGGGAAGATGGTAGGCCATAACACAGACGCTTCTTTGTTTTTTAGGGGTGCCAGGCGCTTGCACCCTTCCTTACGCCCTGTCGTACCTGTGTGGGACCTCTCTCTTGTTCTCACTGCGTTGTAATATCCCCCATTTGAGCCCTTGGCAGAGGTGAGCCTTGAATATTGTCGGAAAAGACTGCCTTTCTCTTTGCCATGGCTTCGGCGAAGCGGGTGGGTGAACTACATGCGCTGTCTGTTCACAAGTCCTGTTGCCGTTGGAACTCAGCTGGCTCTGGCGTTACCCTTTGGCCTGACGTGGCATTTCTTCCTAAGGTGGCCTCATCTGCGAGTCACTCTGTGCCTCTGTCCTTCCAGCTTGCTCGCTTTGACATAGATGAGCCTGATGGACCTCTCTACCGGGTGCTGGAAGCATATGTCAGACGCTCAGCTCTCTGTGGCAGCCTGATAGTCTGTTGCTATGCAGGGCCCCGCAAGGGGCAGGCCCTTTCCAGACAGCGTCTTGCATGTTGGATTGTGGATGTGGTGGACCAAGCATACGTTCTACAGGGCCAGCAACCTCCTGCTGGTGTGTGGTGCCATTCCACCAGGAGCATTAGTGCATCATGGGCCGCTGTGACTGGGGTCACTCTGGAGGCTATCTGTGCAGCAGCCTCCTGGTCATCCCCAAATACTTTTGCTGGGTTTTA